>VZRU01018546.1:163839-196439 GCA_013398155.1 Pedionomus torquatus
CCCCTCAAACCCCAGCTTCTGTTACATTTAGGTGTTTGATTTGTGTGAGGCTGTTAAGTCAAACTTCTGCCTTTCCATTTTTTAGTACTTTATGCTGTATACTAGAAACTGCCAGACTGTAATGCAAGGTAGAGAGCAGCTGAACAATTAAAACTCGGCTATAGTAAAGCTCTAATGTTTTCATAATGCTTACATCTGTTCACCTTTAAGAAGGAGGGTTGTGAAAGGAGGAAACATCATCTCTGTGATGGGAGGCAGCTGAAGGAGATTAGTAATGAGGTGTTCTCTGCAGAAGCAGCTCTAGGAGGAATTCATTGCTTTGCAGAAGAGCAGCAGCCTGGTCCAGGATGGTGCTACTGGGGAGGTGGAAAGTTTGGGTATATGTCAGTGTTGGCAACAAGTGGAAAGAAAGTTTGTTGCATGCCAACAGATGCTATTTTAAATCTTGTGCAAGTTTTTTCTAATGGGAGATAAAGCAATGTGTTTGAAGCAGAAAGATAGTATGTCCAGTGACCTATTCATTTGGATGAAGTCCAGATTCTAGATTGTTGCCTCTGTAAGAATGTGACTTCTGGGATGATGGAGAGGTAGAGAAAACTTCCTTGTGAAGATGTTGCAGGCGGCTGTGCTGCAGCAGGCAGCCTGGTGTTTGTTCAAACCCAGACTTATTCCATGTTGTTGGGGGAAAGATACTTTTGAGTTGCACAGGCTTTGTCTCATCTGTTTGGAGCAGGGGCCCCTCTTTCCACAGGAAATCATATCACTGTCTAAACCTTGGGCTTTTGCTCCAAATTTCAGTGATGGAAGCTGACAAAATATACACAGTGCCTGAGGAAAATGTGCTTAGGAGCATCAGGGGCCAAGATCCTGGATTTATAGCTAAATCATATGGAGTAGTTTATGGTTTTTATTGTGGTGCTTGCTTGCTGTACTGTTACTGAATCAAAAGCAGTGCCTATTCTTTTATGGTGCTTGTCTGTAATACTTGTTTTCAGTAGGACTCAATTTATGCTTCTGGGCCTGTACATCCTGCTGCTTTGGTGTGCAATCAATGACTGAAAGCACACCGTGTTTGGTGGTGAAGGTCTTGTGGAAATACAACTGTGTCCCCAATTTCAACACAGGTGTTTGCAACCAACTTTTTTAGTGGGGATTAATATTTTGCTGGTTGTCAGCTATGCTAGTGATTTGCATGTGTGCATGCAACCTAGACTAATTGCAAAGTAAAATTCAGTGGCTGAAATTGCTGTGAACATACATTTATTCTTCACACTCCTAAGTATATTCCTGGCTGTTAGTAAATCATACAGTCACGTGCCTCTGTGTCTTGCTTGATGCAAATTCACTGAATATAGGATGGTGGCTTAGAAGTGGCTTTAATTCCTTGGTATTTGGAGGTGGGATTGTTTTTTCATTGCTGATTTTAAAGAATTGGTCTGGTTTTAGAGGTGATGACAGAATCCTGTTGGACAAGAAACCATTTCAGCCAAAAACTGCTTTCAGTCTTCAGAGTATCTGCTTCACCTGCCTCTGCTACCTTTGCCAGGCATGGCAGAGGATAGCTTCTTGCAACTGGCTTCATAATGCTTCAGATCAGATCTAAGCTATTGTTTATAATCCAAGAAAAAACTGCATTAAATTACCTTTCTTGCTTTGTTATCTCCTAACACGGTACTTGGCCAGGTAGCCTGGTCTTACAGCCAGAGCAGATCATAATTGCCAAGCTCTTCAGTCAATGTCTCTTAGTGTTGCAAAAAGCATGTTGTGGTACTGCTGGGGCTCTAATTTATTTTAAAAAGTTGGGAATCGTGTGTGTAGATGGTTATTGAAAAGGCTGTGGAGCGAAAATAAAGTCTGCTTCAGTAACTTCTGGGAGTCCTTGATGATGAAAAAAGCAGACAGTGGATTAATCTCAACTAGAACCAGGCTTATAAAGAAGTGCAATTTCTCAAAATAGTAAGGATCAAGATGAGGGAAACAGCGGTGCTTTTCTTGCTACCTAGAGTTTAAATAAAGAATAATATATGCTCATTCTGAAGCATGACAGTTACTGTTTTCTATTATTTTTTTATAAACATAGAAACAGTTCTCTGCAAAACTTGCAACTTTCTGAATTTTGTAACTTTGCTAGAAAGGACTTTTTTTTTGTCATTTAATGTAGAAAGGTACTTATTCTGAATATAGAATTTTTTCATAAAATTGCTTATTCTTTGAAATATAAAATGAACTCTCATGTTTTTTAGGCAATCCCTGTCCAGCAGAGGTTGAAAGGCCACTTTGCCGCAGGGGTTAGGACCTTGCCTTTTTCAGCTGAATACTTGGTTGAAATCAACAAAATCTTGCTGGCCATGGCTGATGTTGAACTGCTTCTGAATGCACCAGAGCTAAATACTGGCATCTATGAGGATTTTTCAACTCAGGAAGATGCACTGAAGGTACTGCATGTCTAAGCTTTATATTCAGAGAAGGGAATAGCAGAATAAAAAAAAAAAAAACACCTTAGCAACTGTATAGCTGTATTGTATTTTTGCAAGGTATATACTGGATCAATACACACTGAAAAATGAGACAGTTTTGTGACTGTTGATGAGATCCTCTTGTCCCTGTTTACTCTGCTTCTGAGGTCCCTTAAATACAATTAGGAATGTTTATGTTAAGATGGGTTTAAAATGCTTTGTTTTGGTGCAGGTGTCTCATCTCATTTTGAAATTTTGGTATATCCTAAGGATGTTTTTAAAAGAAGCAAATAGCAGACCATAGAAATTTTTACAAGGATTGCAGTTTTAAATTAAAAAAGACAAACGAATTCCATTGTTTGTCCTCTGAATACCGAAGCAGTTCTATAGTAGTATCTGGTTTAAAGGTACTTTCACATCGTAGTTAAGTGATGTGTGAGAAAGATTGCTTTAACTTTGTCATTTAAATCTAAAGCTTTTATGAGGCTTGTGCTTTTGCAGTTCTTTGTGTATGGGTGATTACATGAAGCATAATAAAGTCATGTTTTGTGGCTCATTTTTTACATGAGGAAGAAATTTTTACAGTGTCTTCATGACATGGGCAGATTTGTTTAGTAATGAAGATACTGCCTTTCTGAGAAGTTTGGTGTCCCTTTCTGTCCTGGTTTGAGGAACAGGTTAGATGTATACAATATTTCATCTGCTTCATAAAAATAAAAAACAAAAAAAAACAAAAAACAACAACAACAACAAAAAAAACCCAAAACCTGTAAGACACAAGCTTAAAAAGATATAATGGACTACTCAGTTCAGTTGGTAAAACTGGTTTAATCTGAAAACTGCTGATGCTGATGGTTATGGTTTTATTGTAGACAATGTTTTTTTGGAGTGGTATTTTGAAGATATTACTTTCTGGTTCTTTTTAAAAAAAAAATTCCTGCTGGTGCTGACTTTACTAATGCCCTGTGTCATTACTGTGCTTGTAGAACATAAAAGATATTTTGGATAAACTTGGGGATCAAATTGCGGTCATACATGAGAAGCAGCCTGATGTTATATTAGAAGCGTCTGGACCTGAGGCGATACAAATAGGAGATGCTCTAACCCAGCTGAATGCGGAATGGGACAGAATTAATAGAATGTACAATGATCGTAAGTGGTAAGTCAAGGATGTTTGGTTTCTGTGAGCGTGTATTAAATATTTTATGTACTTGAATATAAGCTTTTTACAAACATACTCTAATGATAGAGGTAAAGACTGTGGAAATATTAAACTTTAATGTGTGAGTATTACGCAATAATAGCCAGAATTATTTACCATAGAAACAGTCAACATGCAAATTGTAATTTGGGTGCTCTTATGAAGCTGATTCTTTTTACTTTAATAAAACACTGTATTTTGTTTACAAAGCATAAAATTTTTGCTTTGCGAAGGTATTCCTAAGCAAAGTTCTAGAAGAAAAAAAAAATCGAGGACATCTTTTAGCAAAGAATTCAAGGCTGCTTTTGAAGGAAGGAAGTAGCTTGAAAGGATATAGTGTTTAAAATACAGAACATATGATACTTGTCAATAATCTTTGTTGTAAGTTATTGAAGATGAGAGATGGCCATACTAGAAAATTTTGTAGGTGAGAGAATGAGGGAATATTGAAATCAGTGATTAATAAAAATGTATTTCCTATTTCCTTTCCACAAGTATCAAATAGTTGTGATTTCAATTATGCTAAAAAAATGCTTAAAGAAAAAAGAAGTTAAACTAGGCTTGGATTTCTCCCCATCCCTTACAGAAGGGGTAGAATTGAAAATGCCTTGTTATCTGACTGAGCTTTAAATGTTTAAAACCAAACTCAATACCACTTAGTTAAACTTTGAAAAGTGCCAGAAAGGTGTTTTAAGTTGGAAATGGTGAAAATATGAAAGTATATGTTCATGAAGTTACCACTGAGGTGAAGGTGCTCACACTGCGAACAGCAGTAGACACTGAGATTGTTGCTATGCAAAAAATCCTCAAAGACTGAAAATGATTTTATGAAACTTAACATGAAATGCAAAGGCTCCTAGTGTAGTTAATTTGCTTAAGCAGTATTTGCTTTGTAATAGTGATATTAGGTAATGGTTAATGCAGAAGTTCTGTAGAGTATAAAGTAATGGCTGTGCACATTCACTTACTTTGTAGCACCAGAAATCTGATATCAGACACGCTTGGTACTGTATTTTGAAGACATGTATTTAGCAAGAGTGTGTGTTACGTAAACTGGCATTTTCAACTCTCTTTCATATCACTGGTATATGTGCAGGAATATAAAAATTGCTTGATGGTATTGTCTAAGCAGAGACTTCCAGAAATTCTGTGCCACTGGATTAGTGAAGCATTAATAGTTCTAATAATTCAGCAGGCATTGTTGCTTCAGTGTTTTTTAATTTGAAAACAATTAGTGGTGCCAGCAAGATACCACTTTCTGTGCTCTGACTGCCTGTGGTCATTTGCTGTATTTGTAGACAACTGCTCTGGATCTTGTGTCCATCTGTATTTCTGTGCCTGCAGCTATTTTGTTAGCTTATTTTGTAAGCTTTAGTTATGCTTTTTTACCTCTGTAACTTAACTGAAAAGCTTTGACTACTGTTATCCTTTTATGAGTACAATTTCATTTACTCCTTAAATTTGATTTCATTAAGTCGCCAAGGTGAACCAGAAACCTAGACTTCCATTTGAAAAAGATAAGTGTATCAAACAGTAAGTTTACTGTTTGATTAGCTGGCAAAATACAGGAGATTACTTCCTCAGTTGGTTCACTGAGTACAAATTAATCTTGAACTCTGTAAAGTCTGTAAAGCTCTTACTCTTTATGAGAATAATACTGGGTGTGATTTTCATACAGAAGGGACTACTGGACTAGCAGTTCAAGTGAAATGGTATGTAGCTGCCTCCATGTATTAAGTGCTGCAATTTTAATTGAAGGGTATACTATGATTTAATGAAGACAATATAAGTATCAATATTAAAATGCTGGGGTTTTTTTCATTAGCATTTTTATACCCTTTCTGTTTCCACAAATTAATTTTTAACTAAATTTGTTCTTGTTTTTCCTAGTGTTGCCCTAGGTATAACCAAGAAGGCTAGAATATGTAATCTCCTTAATATTTGGCTTTTTTCTATTTTGGAGGGTTTGGAGATATTGACAGAATTAGGAGAAACCGCATCTGAAGTCTGTGGCAAAAAGATTGATATACTTTTCAGACGTAGTAATGATTTTGTGATTGGGTGCTGGCTAAGTAGTTAAACCTTTGATAAAAGCTCTGGTGGCTCCTGTGTAGCAAAGCACAGGTTGAATGAGGAGCTTTGCTAAGTGTGGCTTAAGTGTTCAACTAAATGCAGCGGACCTCAGTTTGACTTGAAAGTGTAAAATAAAATGGACCTGTGTTTTGTGTGCATATCTGTACATATGGGCTTAATGCTGCTTTGAGCTGTTTGTAACACTGCTGGTTTGCTAGTGTCCTGGTTTGAGGTAAAATGATCCAATTTTCTGTCTTACAATTTTACTTTCTTAGCTGGGCCTCTTCTAATTAACTAACTCTGATGCTTTTGCTCCTTCTGCCATGGACTTTTCCCGGTACTAAAAGCATTGATGACTTGGGAATGAGCAGTGGTTTTGGAAGTAAATGAGATTCCTGTGGAGGAGGCAAGAAGTAGCCAAGTCTCAGTGCTGTAGTGGCAGGACTTTGGTACTTTTATTTTTCAGCTAAGGTGGTCTGTAGTGAAACAGTAGCATGTGCATCTACTGAAAACCAGACTGAACCTTCGTCTCGTTTCTCAAAATACTGGTAGAACTCTAGGCTGATAGAACAGAAACAGCAGGAGTTACAAAGCTTTGTGTCTCAAAGTGTTTTCCTCCAAAGTTCTAAAATTCTGGATTCTGAAAAAGTCATGTGTTCCAAACTCTCCCAAAAGCTTTCACTTTGAGGGAAGCTGGTAAAATGTTCTTTTAAACTATTTTAAGTGCTTAGAATATCTCTTCTCATTAAATGTGGAATGAGATTCTGTTGTGAAACAATATGTGCAGTTAGACTAAAATGTACCTGAGAAATAAAAGGAGATTGAGACTTGGGGTCAATCTACAGGGTCGTCTAGTGTATTCAATTGACTCAATGTGCGCAGGAAACTGAAGTTGTAGAATGAGGAGTTAAGGTCAGAAAAACTTAAGTAGAGATTTTTAAGGCTTTCTTCTTTATTGGAATTGACCCACATGAAGAATAATAATAACAAAAAAGTCCTTTATGTGCTAAGAAATAGAGATGTGTTGATAAAAATGAGAGATAACTGATTAAAAAAATTTCACTAGGAGCTCTGAGATTGTTGAATTTAATTAGTGAAGAAAATAAATGCAATGGTAGCTCTTTAAAGTTTGATTTCAGATATCTTTGATGTTATGCTGCTAATTTCAGATTGCATCTGTATATATGCAGTAACCCTGGAGTCTTTGCTGTTGGAATTGTTTAAGACAAAAATAATGGGCTGCAGATGAGATCTCCTCTGTCCCATTAGAGGGTCTCTGATTAGCAGGAGACTTGGCCTCCTATGTCTTTAAAGGAGGCTATTTTTATTAATGTGGAATGGGATACTATCCAGTTTGTTGGCAATCTTGTTTGTCTTAAGTCCTGCATCCTTTGGGACATCTGTCCTATTTGCTTTATAATGGGAATTTAGAGTTAGCAATCAACAGAGAGCAAGCTATTCTCTCTATGCCTTTCTGACATGGTTTTCTTATTTAACACTCACAGGCTGTGCCTGTTAGTTTGTTAACATAGTAGAACTCTCATTTTAGTTAAAAGCAACCTTCTGACTGCGATAATTCAGCTTGTTCCGTGCTAGAAAATGTTGCCCTTCAAGTTAAGCTACACATTAATTTGAGGCAGCAAAAGTGATAATAATAATGAAATGCCTGGTGAATTATTGTGTGATTAAATGGTGTAAGACCTACTTTTGCAGGCCCACTGGTAATACGGTCAGTTCTATATAATCAAAATCACCTTCACTTGTTAAGTTCCAAGCACCAGCACCCCATGGTTTATGAATTTAAAAAAAAAAAAAGAATCTGAGCAATTAATCATATTTCATGTTCCACACTGAACCTGAACCATTTTATAATAAAGAAAAAAAGGGTTCTGCAGACCAATTTGATGCAGCTAATCAATCTTTATTTTTTTAAGTGATGGAAATAAAAGTTTGCTTAAGACTGCCCATTTTTCCCTTCAGCTGGAAGTTAATGACAGCCTGTGCTGCCGGCTTTTACCAGCTGCTACTATGTTAGGAAGCCTTCAGTACCGGGACTTGTTTAACCAGGCTGTAGCACTGGCCTTTCTGTTTGACGAGGGAAGTTTCTACTTTCTCGAATAGGAATTGTAACATTTTCACCCAGACAGGTTGGATGATTTTGCAATGCTTTGTTTTCAGTTGCTTTGATAGAGCGATTGAGGTGTGGAGGCAATTCCACTGTGATCTCAATGACCTTTCCCACTGGATAACAGAAGCTGAAGTGTTATTAGCAGATACCCGTGGTCCAGATGGCAGCCTGGAGCTACAGACAGCTGGGCTACATCAGCAGGTATGTCTGATTTGTGCAGAAAATGAACAAGATGGAAAAAAAAAATCTAGATTTTTGTCTTAAATTACAGTTTTCTGTATAAACATATAGATTTGAAATGAGACTCTGCAATTACACTTCAAAAAGTGGTAACTCTTAAAAATTTATTTTTTAATTACAGGGAAGATCTCAAGCCCTGCTTATAGTACGGGGTTTTATAATGACTCTTAGTGTGGATGGGTTTGAAATAATTTGATAATTCAGTAATTCCAATGTTGGCATAATTTTTTGTTGTTTTATAAGTTTTTTTACAGTTTTAGAAATATGTTAATTAGTTAAGATCCAGTATATTACTTCACTAAACATTCAACTCATAATTAAAAAAGGATCCCAACAATGGTGAACTATAATTAGCAAATTATTTTTTTTTAAGCTAAGTGCTTTGCAAGATCCTGCCTTGTATAAGCAGTCTAGAAAAAGAGAAGGTTCCAATTAGAGATGTCTTAGGTTTGATTGCTTCAGATTTCAGTTCCGGAATTTAATTCCCTGATGTCTTTCTAGTTCATCATTATGGAAGAACAGACTTCTCTGTTTAGTTAAACTACTTTACTTCCTTTTAAATAAGGAGAAGAAAACATAATTTTAAGTATCAGATTTTTTTTCTTTTCTTTTGGCAATAATGGTTATCTAAGAGTTGGGTTCTACCTAACATACACTTTGTATTTTATCCTTGTTGCTGCTTGGATTTTTCTTCTAGGGCGTTTCCCTTCTCTTTCTTGAATCATCTTATTCCTGATCTAGTCGTAAAGAAATTTTTACTAACAGCATTGTAAAGTTGGTAAAAGATTGTTGTAGTGGGTAGAAATATTTGAAGGTCTGATCTTAGCATCTTCTGACTTCCTCTAGTTTTGTGGATCTGTGATGTCTGGGTGTCTGGGGACCATGGCAGCACAGCCGTAATTATCCTAGCTAAAATACTATTAAGTTACAGAAATAGTTAGGGGCATAGGTTATAAAAAAAGCTAGTTAAAAAAAGTCATACCATCTGTTAGCACTAATAGAAAGTGCTGTACATGAAGAGGAAAGGAATCAAACGTGAGCCTGGATTCTAGCACTGATGGTTTAAATGAATTCCTGTGATCCTAAGTAATATTCGACAGCCTATTCTGTATCATTATCTTTTTATGACACTCATAAGAAAATTTGAACTAGATTCAACAGCAGACTCTTAATAACTTAAATCAACAGCATCCAGTTTTAGGTAAGATGGCTTAAGTGCCTGTTTTAGTAAAATAATGTGCGCCCAGGATTCATCCTGCATATTATAAGCCAGAGATCAAAGTAGCTTTAGGTCAGTAATAAAATTCTGTGTTGCTTTTATGTTTCTGACAGGAACTTGAAGAAGGAGTCAGCAGCCATCAGACCAGTGTTTCAGCATTGAATAGAACCGGGGAAGGGATCATACAGAAACTGTCTGCTACAGATGGGAGCTTCCTGCAGGAGAAGCTGGCAGGCTTGAATAGACGCTGGAAAGCAATCACCGCTGAGGTCATGGATAGAAAACAGAGGTAATAAGTTAATCAGAAATTTGGATGTCTGACCAGATGTGATGAAGAGAATCTCATTTAGAAGACTCTGGAAGAGAGAGTGCATTCTGTTGCATGTTGTCATTAATCTGAATTTTCCTGACATTCAGTTTTGAACTGTCTTCTAGAACCAATTTCTCGTAAATGCAGCTGCAATTGACTGCTTAGGGAGTCTGTGTTTAACACAACCCACCAAATGACAACCACCGTGCTTCTTTTATTACAATTTTCATTTGTCTTTTAAATAATTTCATTGCTAAGGTAGATATTTTTAGGAAGGAATACTCAGCTGCTTTCTCTGGCTGAAGCTGAACTGTAAGTACAGTAGCTTGATTTCTGTTTTTGCACCATCAAAGATACACTAATTGAAATGCTTGTATTATTCTTGAATTTCCACAATATGATAAAATTAAATCTTAAGTTCTGTGTTTGCAATGATTTAATCCATCTGACTAGGCATTTTCTAAACAAAATGGAAATCCGTTTTGCAGTAGCCCTAAGTTTTCTTCAAAAGATCTAAGAGCAAGGTTGTCTGAGATACACTAAAAAACTGTATATTTATCTGGGAAAATACAATCTCCTCTCAGTTCTTACTGATAAAAAAAATGCATAAGGATAAACCCCTGGATTGAATAGTTATTTTTGGAGTCTGTTTATATCATTATATATTTTTAGCATCTCCTGGTACATTTAGAGAAGTAATAAGATTTTTCTTATTCACTTAATTTTAGGAGTTCCATTGAAGATTTGTGTGATTTAGGGATTTTTTTTTTTTTTTTTTATTTTCCCCTGGCGGGTTTAGGGACATTTCTAATACTCTCACTAACAGTGGCCTTGTTGTGGCTAAGAATGATTAGGCATTGAAGGTGGTGTCATTACCGTCACTTACATTTAATGTTTTCTGCAGACTGTTAAGTCTATTTTGTGATGTTGGAACTGAAATTTATCTATTTTTAAGGTGGTAATATCAATTTGCAAGCATCTTGCAATTTAATAATGATAGACTCCTTTGAATACTGGAATGAATCCTTTAAAATGCTCCCAACCACTGAAAAAAACATGACCGCTGCATCAAAATTTACTGTAGGACTGACGTGCTGTGTTCAGTGCAGAAATGCATGTGGATTTTCTGTTTTCCTTTTTAAGGCTAAAAGGAGAAAATCAGCAGCTGATAGAGTACAGAAAGAAGCTTGATGAGCTGCGTTGTTGGTTGGAAAATGTAGAAAATGCTCTGGACACAAGATTTTCATTCAGCCATGAAGAAAACTTTCAAGAATTACAGGCAAGATGGATTAGTGTATTTTATTCAGGATATGGCTTCTGGGAGAGGAGAATTTTCACATTGTAAATAGCCAAAGAAATACAATAGTTGTGCTGGACAGTTTTGTGAGATTAATTACACGGGCAAGAAGCATCTCGTGATGAAGTTTGATTGAGTTGATAGCATAGTTATTTAGTCAGAAGATGGTAGCTCTGTAGCAGAAAGTGAGAAACAGATGTACGACTAGTAAAAATTAATAAGCGGGGTTTCACTGGAGATGATGTCCCCTAGTCAACTTTGTAATTGTCAAAACTCTAACAAAAAGCCAGTAAGCTTAAAATGATAAGCAATACCATTGTCCCACTTACTGGGCAGCTTTAATACTTGTGTGATGTGTGTAAGTTTTAATTTAACCTACGTCTAAGATCGTAAGCATTTTGGTCATTTCAAGTAACTAGGATGTTATATACATACATGTATATTTTTGCCATTTATTTTGTCTGGCTTTAACAACAAAATATCTTTAGTTTGTAGGATGTGTGAAAGAGAATGTTTCTGGAATCCTAAAAGAATGGAAGGAGTAGTCAATCCAACCATCCTGCTTGCTTATTTTTTTTAAATTAGTAATTAAAACAAAAACAACAACAACAAGAAAACGACAACCGAATAACCCATTAGAACAAATCAGGTGGAGACGCTTGAACTTCCAACAAATGTGTATAAATAATGTAAAGTAGCTGCAGTTGTGCTTGCCTAAATTGTTTCATGTCAACAAAGAACAATTTTAAAGAATATGCTGATGACACTAAGAAAGTGAAGATGAGGTGTTATTGAAGGTTAACATTAGGGAAGTGGGAATAACAGATGTTGACTGATCAGTCAGGAATAAATACAGTCTGGGAATTGAGAAGATTTCTAAATAGAGCTTCTGAAGCAGCCTCCAATTAAAAAGAATATAATGTGTTTAAAAAAGTAATTCTTTTAAGCTAGATCCTGAAAAATTTAAGGCAGGCACTGTTTGGTATAGTGCATATTGCAGCAGGGTACTCTGTTCAGCGATCTCCCTTTCAGGCTTGTATTTGTGTCACATTGTTATGCACACATGATACTTGTGTAACAGAGATTGGTATCAGTTACTGGGCTGGATAAATATGTTGTGTACTTGCTACTGTAATTTTTTTATACTAGTGTTCTAAAGACAAAATTTGTGATTCCTACTTCACAGTGCTTGTAGGCAAATGATAGCACAGTTAAAGCCAATGGGGACCCAACCATAAACTTCTTTTTACAGAATCTGACCTGCGCACTCATGCTTAAAGAGAAAGAATGCTGTGGCAGTTTGATCAAAATGAAGTTGTAAGGTTATGTTTAGGTTTTTTTAATACCTTTGTAGTACATGATCTATCATGTACTTGTGTAATGCATATCAGGAGTGGGCCCTTAGTTTTTAATTTTTTTTTCTTAAAAACTAAAGCAGGCAACAATTTTGATGAATAATGTGTTGTCTTATGGATATATCCAGAGGTGATCAAACAGAAGCATCTCGCGAGATAAGAATCAGTGTACGTGATATGAAGCCATATAGTTACCTTGGCTATTTGCAGGTTTGTGGGTGTTTTCCAGTTAGCAATAAACGTTGATATTTGAATAAATGTTTTAATTTCTAGACAGAATGGAAACGGAATAGAAGCTTCCTTTTATTAATTTGCAGGGAAATTTCTAAATATTGGCATTAAAGGATATCTTCTGCCTTTTCCTCCCTGTGCTTGAATATGCATGCGTGCATTTTGCTTCAGTCTAAAACTCTTCTGTCACTTTTAGGCCTTAAGTGAAGAGATGGAAGTACAGGGAGACAAACTGGAATGGCTGAACAGAACTGAACCAGAAGTGCTTTTGGATAAAAATGTTGACCTTCAGGAAAAAGACAAACTTTCTGACTGCCTGCAGTCCCTCAATATGAGGTGGAATAAGGTGGGCATTTCTTCAGAATTGAGTACCTGAAATTGAAAATACGGTAGTGTGCTCCAAATGGTTACTTTCATTTCCACGTATCTGTAACGCGTAGATAAAATGACTTGAAAGCCATGTGGACATGGTCAGGAAATGTGCCCCGATCCATGTGTAAGTGAAAACACCAGTTGACTTTTTTCTTTTTTCCTATCAGGAAGACTTAGTTTAGCTTATTTCTTTTGTATTGGCTTTCTTTTAAACAGCTGCATCAAAGATGTTTCACTTATTTGAGGTAAACGGTAATGCATAAATTCAAAACAGAGAATCACAATAAATCTTTGCTGTATAAGAAAGCTGGATGTTTGCAGCAGCTAAGAGGAAATCAAAGCTGTAGTAAAGCTTAGTGAGAAAATCTTCCCAAGTGTATGTGGCATTCTTCTTGAGTATAACTGATGTAAATTAGAAATTCTAGTATTCAATCTCATTGGCAAGTATATGAGAAGAAATAAAGTGCTGCTTGGAGTAAACACAGATTTTTTTCAAGGAAAGCCTGGAGATCCAAGTGAAAAATGGATAGAATTATTTGGGATTACATTATGTATCATGGAGCTAAGAATTTATTGGAGAAAGGGGCTTCTGATAGTTCAGGGAAATAGAAAAATGTTTATCTATTCAGCCATGAAAATGGGGATATTATGCCCACCCTTTGTATATTGCATTTCCATCGCTGTCTTTTAAAAAGTTTTAAAAAGCAAAGTAGGTAAATTTGTGTTCACAGCAATAGAGTTTAGCAGTAACATTTTTTTAAAAAATTAATTCTTTATTTCTCTACTTCCCTGTCACTGATGACCACAAATCATACTTTGCATTGTCTTTCCGTTGAAGTGTAGTCATAATAATGAGTCATAGCATTGATACTTAGGCAGTAAAAAACATGTAAACAACCTGTCTACAGCAGTTCATTTATTTCTCTCCAAGATTTAGATAAGACACTGGAATGTATTGAAAAAACACTCTGACTACCTCTTGGCGTTTTTATTGTTTTTAAATGATAACTTGAAGAAATTCATTGAAATATACCTGAGGCATGCCACTGTAGCAAGCATGGAGTACAATATTTTGTTTTCTAGCAACTGATTGCTGTTTTGCTGTTAGTATAAATTATCTTACTGGGTTTATTTCTCTTCTGCTGGGTTCTAGGTGTTCAGAGAAGTGCCTGACAGAGTGAGAGAACTGGAGGCGTTTGTTGGGCAGTCTCATCTTACACAGGCAAAGCCTCCTGGTGAGCAATCAATCCTTCTGTTGTGCTTAATTGTACTGATTTTAATTGTTTTTGTGGTCAAAAAGACAACCCTTCCCTATGAATTTAGACAAGTGGCAATAAATGTTGTCCATTGCTGCTCTTGGGGGCTGCCTTCGTGTTACTGTGGGAGAGGGAACATTTCATTAGGAAAAAGTCACTTTGCAGTTCAGGACTGGGGGAGTTCTTTGGGGTTCCCCAAAGAGTTTTGAAGTGCAGGAATGTTTTACTAAAGCTTAGGCCTTCTCATCAGAAGTCAATGTACTAGGTGCAGAATAAACACCAACATAACTATGTTGGTGATAGCCTGGTTTCCTGTGGATTCGTGCCTTGTAGTCTTGCCTTTTAGTAATTAAGATCCACTAGAAGATTTCCCTACAGCTAATTATTTTTGAAGTATCTCCTGCATGACGTTCTTTGTAGTCCTATAAATGAAGGCCATTCTGTGTCTTTCAGCTCAGTGAGGACACAGATCTTTCTCATCTGCTAGATACTGATCTTCCTGAATTTTGTAGGGGAAGTTGTCTAAATATGATACATTCTTGTATCAGGCACTGACACTGGCTGTTTTTTCAAGTTGTTGGAGGTAGATCAGCAGATACAGAGTGTTAACAAGAATCCCACATCTCCTTTTTAGAAAACTAGGTAAAAAAGATAGCCCTTGCCTGAAAGAATTTGCAGCTTGAACTTCAGTAAATTAACTCTCTTCTGTTTTCAAGTCAGCATCAGTAAACAGAATTTAATGGAGCAAAACCAGCTTTTGCTTAAGCCTTTCAAAATGTTGATTCAGTTTGTTTAACTTTCATACAGTGTTTGTTAAGTAAAACTCCTGTATTTTGTTGCTTGAGGCAAGTTGTGTAATATTAATTTTCCAGCTTGATTTAACTTAGTGTTTTCTTGGAACTAGAACACAACCAGTCATGGCTTCTGGAGAGAATCTGACTGTTTAGCTCATTCCTCACTTCTCTGCAGTGTCAAGTTAAAAGTATAGTGAGGATGGGGCTGAACCTAGGACATCTGGTCCCCTCTTAGGGCAGTTGTGTATTGCCAGGTCCACGAAGCATCTGTTGCAGTAGCTTGACTTGCTTGTGCTTAAGTGAATTCCAAGACAAGAGTGGGGAAAAGTTTTCTGACACTTAGTACAAAGGCGAGGAAGACAATTTTTAGGTGCTTGTCTTAAATGGAAGGATTGGTTTTTAGTGAAGGTCAATTCCCTTTCATGTCTAACTGTTTAGCTTCCCTTAATTATATTTAATGTTATTTTCCCTTTGCAAATTTTCTTCTTATATATTTTGTATTCAGGCTGAATAATTTGCATGAGTCTTTGACTTGCTATAAAGTAATAGCCTTAAAAAAAAAAAAGGAAAAGGAATTTCTGATTACTTAGATTCTGGAGTTTAAAATTCCTCAAATGCAAATTTTGCTGTGCTTTCTCTGTAGGTGTTGTTGCGTATACACAGGAATTAAAAAAAAAAGCCACCTGTAATTCCCACAATTTCATATGTGGCTTTGCCTGTTTTTTACTTTAACAAAACCCCCAAATTCTTGTTTCAGATGTCCAAAAGGTGGTGCTAGTATCTTCTTCATTGGAAATTCCTGTTCAGACTCAGCAGGCTTTGGAACTTTCTGCACCCGCTGATCTGGATAAAACTACAACTGAGCTGGCTGACTGGTTGGTATTGATTGACCAGATGCTCAAGTCAAACATAGTCACCGTGGGAAATGCTGAAGAGATCAATCGGACCATTGCACGAATGAAAGTATGTGTTTTTGTGAAGGCTAGTGGATTGGAAAATTGGCTTATATTTTAATAGCTTGTACAGTCAGTGAAGAAATTATACATCTTTAAAAACAAACAAACAGAAATAACCAACCCTGACTGCAGTAAATGCATAACCTGCAAATTACATTTTAAATGCTGTCATTATTACCCTCCCCTCTACTACTTCCTGTTAATTCCTGTGTCCCTATGTGACATAGACACTGCTATTGTTTTATTTTAAACATATAGAGAATAACTTGTGAAAATGATATCTTTTTGGGAATGTGTAGATAGCTTATGCTGAAGACATTGGAGCAGTTTCTTATTTGCTTGGAGGTTGACCTTTATGATTCACTCTGGTTTTTAATGAATTTTGTTGTGTTCTAGTTGAACTAAACTGTTTTCCAGAGACATGCTAAAATGATTAAGAGTTTTAACATACACACTTATAGTAAATGTTTGTTTCTGTTGATAGCTCACGCTATGCTGAGCCGTGACTAAGGGTGGTATTTGTGAGATGTGTGCTACCATTAAGGTTCATTTTATTTGACTTGATATCAATTAACATGAGTAACTGTAGAGTAAAAACTGCAGGCTGAACAAGTACTAAACCGTTACCATGGGTGTCTAACATACTCTGGAATTTGAAACTTTAGGAACACTTCTAACGATATAATACTTCTAATACTTGTAATATTGGCTCCTGGCACATTACCATAGTGAAATAACAAAGTTTTTTATGCAGTGTATAGTCTGATCCTCCCTGTTCTTTTCCTTCTCTGGCTCTGCCCCAGTGGCCCCCAGATAAATGAGTAGGGTTTGGTAAGAGGAAATTAAGTTAGAGGAGAGTGGAAAAAATAGATGTTGGAAAATATTCTGCAATGACTCTAGTAACTGTGTGGTTTGTACAGGTTAACAGTCATCTCTGGGTCTTCAGCACCTGTAATTCAGAATATTTTTGCTTTTTAAAGCAGTGCTATAACACTCTGATAAATCAGGGGTTACAATAATGATAGGAACAGCAATCAACTTGTTGGCAACACATACATGTTTTGTTTTATCTGCAAATAACACAGATGATGTTAACTAATTTCTGCTTCTTGAACTTAAAAATTATATCCCAATTCTCAACAGATAACAAAGGCAGATTTGGACCAGCGGCACCCTCAGCTTGATTCTGTTTTTACATTGGCTCAAAATTTGAAAAACAAAACTTCCAGTTCAGACATTAGGACAGTGATCACAGAAAAATGTAAGTTTCTCCATTCTGTGTTTGCAAATACAATGTTTTCATGGCAGTAAAAAAAAAGTCTTCAGATCTTTCTCTTTGACTTTTGATTTTAAGCCTAGCTGAAGTTGTGTTCTCCTGAATAAACTGAAATTTTAGCAGTTAATTTTCTTTCAGTCTAACAGCCTAAGGAAAATTCCTGAAACTAGAATTGCTACTTGTTTTCTTGACTGGCCATTTTTTCAAGTACAAAGTCAAATATTCCTGATTGGATTTCAAAATATCTTATGCAGAATTTGAGTCACTTGGTATCCATGGGCCCAGGAATTTTTTTGTTTATTGAAGAAAGGAACTAATTCTGTATCTTCATTTTTGTTGAGCTGTGATGCCCTGGACAGCTAGTGAAAAGCATGAAGGTATTAACTTAGGACACTAACCTTGTGTACGTACTTTTGAAATCTTTGAATGAGAGTTACTAGAGCTTTTAAGTCACTGATATGTACTTGAAAAATGAGTTTCCAGTTTAAAAGTCCCCATCCCCTTTGAATATTTCTTTTACTGATACTTAAGGAAAGAAAACACAACTGACACAATTAGAAACTAAATGACAATGTATTCTTTGAACTCTTAAGCTTTGTTGGTTTCTGAGATTGGAAAATCCATGTATCAGGAGATAGCACAGTTGGAAGTAAAAATTAAAAGAGATATTTCCTGATGTTCCCCTCTGCAATGCAGTTTTCCTTAACTTCTACATGAATTTCTTTGATGTCCCTAAGACTTGCAGGAGATAATAACAGGGTCAGATAGAAAGCCCACAGAAATGTTAAGGGTCTGATAAGATGGCATTTGGCATGCAGGATGAACAGGAGCTCTATGGATTATTAGGGGAGTAAGATCCAAAGAAACTAAAGCAACTTGGAAGGCCTGAGTTTTGCAGCCACTCGGAACCAGGAGTCAGGTTGAAACTTGTAGGATAGTAACTGTGTAGTCCCTGAGAGCCAGTCAACAAAGGGAGATCTGGTCAGTCATGAAACACTCTCGATTCTTCAGAGAAGGTGAGCAAGGAATAAAGTAACTGTGTTGAAAACTTGAGCTCCCCTATAGCCATGCCCATCCAAGATGGGAGCGGAGAAGCTGTATGCTGCCATGGATGAAGCTTCCAGTAGATACCCTAGGTGGGTGTGAAGATTTTGCTGCCTGTTGTGGAATATTAAAAACCTGAAGGCTTTTTTTTTTTGGTTGTTTTTTTTTTTTTCTTTGCTACTGGCACTTGTAAAGGAAAGTTTGCTCTTTGAAGAAAAATGAAGCTCAGGACTGCTTTATGCAGTTCCCTGTTTAAACACTGAGGGGAATATACTGATGTCCTACGAAGTCCTGTGAGCCTGCTGCATGTTGTTTGATGAAGCCTAATTACTCGCATAGCTAGAAGCCCAGAAATAGAGAAAAGCTTTCTTCTCTGGAATTTCCTTCCTAATTACTGCATGGACATTGGGAATTAAATACATAGTCTCGTCAGGAATTCTTTCCAATCTTTCTGCTTTTGATATCGTGCCCAACAATTTTTTCAAGGAACCTACCTATTAAATGATGAGACTACAAAGAATTTTACTATTTTTCTATCCTATTTTGATGGGCACTAAAGACAGCAGAAATATGTCAACAGTGCAGAGAGTAAGATTAACCTGGTCATTAATATAGAAAAATATATGATGAAATATTATTTCTGTAATACTACTACTATGTAAACATCAAATATCTATTCATTTCAACCAAGTTGCAGCTGCTATTTCTCAGGGATATTTTTTCCTTCTAGCTTTATGAGGAGAGCCTGAACATGGAAGGTTTTTCTCTGCAGTTCATTAACCAGCACACAGGGTTATAGCCTTTTTTCACTCCTGCTGTTTCTGCTTTTGCTGTTATGGTGAAATCACTGATTTCTCCCAGCAGCTGCTAGTTTCCTTTGAACATATTCTTTATCCAATATGATAACATCCTTTTTTTCATAAAAAAGAATATTATTATTATTTGCTCTTGGGCTGCTGAAGCTTTCTTCTAAGTTCCTATTCAGCATGACCTACATCGTGCCTGAAAATTAATCAAAAAGTTGTCCGTGGGTGGCAATTGACGAATTGATATTGCGCAGGTTATTGGGTTTGTCCACCAGTAATAGTTACCTTGCCAAGGGCTTTGCTGCCACAGTCTTTGACAGCTTTGGGAAACTAAACACAGTATTGTTGAATATATTAAAGTTAAGAGACCTTCACAAGCAGATCAAGCATAATGGCTTTGTATAATTGTGAAAAGTTGGGTTGTTTTTTTTTTTTTTTAATAAAAATGCAAAGGATAAAGTTCACTGAAGTAGTTTTAGCTTAATCACAACCTTTGATATTTTTACTTCATGGAAGATTGAAATGATCTGAGTATCAAGTGTATTAATTTTCTAATAAAATTGCATACTTACTGGTAAGATAAATATATCGTATATGTTACATACTGCCTACTTGTTGTTGTTTAGAGTACAGCTATGTTCAAAATACTTTTTTTTGTTCATCTTCTTTTTTACATTCAATTTTTAACTTTTTAGTTCTGGTGATATAATGTGTTCCTAATAACTGTCATAACAGGTAAAAGGGGAATCTGTTTCCGCCTCTACAGACTTTGTCAAATAATATGCTTTTTTTATGCTTTGTAAGCATTAAGAAAAAGGTAGGAGGCTATTCATTTACTTTCAAAGGCAGATGAACTGCTTTCCCTGACACACAACTTTCTATCCTGGGCTCTTGTCATTTTGTCTTTTTCACCCTTTGTTTACTAAAGGTTAAAGCCTGTTTATCGATCCTCTAGTGTAACTCTGTTGAGAGAGGAACAGGATACTCGAAGGAAATGGGGTGTAATCAATAGCTTCTCTGTTCTGCTGTGTCATCTACATGAGCCTGTAGAAACCTGTGGTGGAGTGAAAGTGGCTAAGTAGATTGTTACTGGTGTGTTTCTACCTTGGTAAAACTAGTACAGGTGCCACTAGACTGCCTTTGACACACAGTGGTCTGGAAAACTTAGTTCGTTTTGTATAAGCTATCTAGACCTAAACAGAATTTCTTGTTTATTTGTACTGGTATAAGTTGCAGATTCATAAGTATGACTTGCTGTGTAGCCATTACCTTAAAATTGTGCTCCATGGAGCCCCACTGCTGGTAGATACCTGCAGTGCAGCTGTGGTGGATTTGCCTCCCGCATGTGTGTAGTTAAAAAGTAAAATAATGCCTTTGAAATATTCCAGAAATAATCATTACCTGCAAACTGACTGATTTAGGCAGCCAAACACCTGTATTTTTTGTTTATGTGAATGTCTGAACTACATGGGGAATTAAAATACTGAATATGGAAACAACTGTGTTTGGGAATGAATTATATTATCACTACTTGTCCTGAGAATTAAGTGGTAGTTACAGCTACTTGTTGGTTTGCATTTGGTTTTTCATATTCTTATTGTTGTCCACAGTGGAGAAGGTGAAGAACCAGTGGGACAGTACCCAGCATGGGGTAGAGGTGAGGCAGCAGCAGCTGAAGTATATGCTGAGTGACAGCATCCAGTGGGACCAGCAAAGGCAAGAAATGGAGCATCTCATGGAGCAGTGTGAGATCCGTCTGCGTATGCTCCTGCAGGCTCCAAAAGAGATGCTTGCCAAACAGATTTCAGACAACAAAGTAAGACCCCCTACACTTTTTAATTTTTTTAAAAATCTTTACCAGATTCTTCGGCCTATTTAATGCTACTGGATTCAACTGATGTGTGAATATACAGTTGAGTTGTAGGACTGATTTGTCTCTTCTGGGGCATAAAATATTCTAAATTTTTTTTATTCTCTCTATTTTTTTTTTTTTTAATACTTCAGACTTCCTGAGAATTGCTTTCTGGGAGGGAAGCAGGTGGTATATGTGCATGTGAGTCTTTTTACATGTGTAGATGAAGTGAGCGTAGTGTAGCATCAAATAAATGATGTAATGCAAAAAGTTTGAACCTCAGACAAGTACAAGTTTAATCATACAGCCACAGAATGTAGCCTGTACTACTTTATACAAACCTCCTAAATCTAGGAGTGGACCTAGCTATTTAAAATTATCCTGCATTTCACTTGTGATGAACGGCCAGGTGTATTCAAAGCATTTTTTTTCCCCCAATCCCAAGCAATATTTGCTGCTTTTCATATCACAGCAAACCTGCTGTGATAAATCAATAAGTCTGATGTCCTTTGTCCTGCTGGCTGTCAGAAAAAGGGCAGGCTGCAGGTGGCACAGGATGAGAACTAAAGAGACAAATCGGTGAGGAGGGGCTCTTATCAGTGCAGCATTTAGAACAGGGCTACAGTAGGGTTTTACAAAGTGTGTCTGTGTATATATACAGACACCTATATATATTTGTGAAGGGACAATGTAGGGGTGGAGCTAGATATGGAAGACAGCAGGGAAATATGGTTGTGAGAATTCCTTGCTGATCCATAGCTATTTCAGTAAACAGTAAAATTGTGTGCTTTTCGTTGTCTTCCTCTACATGAGCGGGGGATTGGAAATGGACTTTTAGGGCTGCTTTGCCTTTCTTAAGTGAAAGTAGGCCTGTGCCTACACATATAGCACAGAGATTATAAGATATAACTGGACATATATATATACAAATATATTTTTGTCATTTAGAAATAACCTTGATTTCAAGATTCTGTAAAGTCAAGGCACCTTGTGAATATCCTGCCATAATAAGCAAACACATCTAATGTATTTTCTTTATTTCAAAACAAAAAACCCACGCTAAGCAATGAAATCAAATTCTCTTGCTGTGCACTTCATTTATGCTACTGTTAGCTGTCACTTATATCCCTATTATCATAATCTAAACTTATTCATGCTAGTAAAAATATGTAAGTGGTTTTTACTTCTGTTGCCAGTAAAACACGGAAGAGGATTTTTCTAGACTTTGGCAATTCTGGCAAATATCATCGTTTTCCACCTACTTGTGTTTTGATTGTTTCATTGTCAGGACAAATACTACTTAGTATCTCTAGATTTTCTTTTTAAAATTTTTCGTCTAGATGAGAAATATGCAAAAAATAGTCCAATTTTGATTTTGCTCATTCTGGAATTGTTTTTCAGCTGTTAGTACAGGATTTGCATCGAGGTGACATCACCGTAGCTGCATTCAATGATCTTTCCAATAAACTTCTTCGAGAGTATCGTGATGATGATACGAGGAGGGTGAAGGAAACCACTGACCAAATGAACACTTGTTGGGTTAATCTGAACCAAAGGTAATGACAAGATTTCACTCTATATGCAACTGTGTCTTAAATTTGTATCCTGTATATACTTGTGTATTGCAGTCTCTCTCTGCTTTACAACAGCATTTAGGGCTACTGTGGATAATTAATTAATTAGAGTCAAGCTGTTTTGAGTTTTGACAATGGAAATTCCCATAGCTCACCATGGAAGGCTTCTGTATGACTTCTTGTCTGAGGTGGTTTTAAGCCGGGGTGGGGGGAGTACTTACATTTGGTCTCAGGTTTGCTTGTGGCTATTATTCTCTAAGGTGTCTTTGAACAGTTCCTCTCCTTTTCCTTGTTGCTGGTATGCTTTAGTTATTTGTAGCTTGTTGCTGTACTTTCTTTCCATAAGGCTGTAATTTTTGCAGCTTAGTCTTCCAATGTATTAAGTCATTATAGTCTTTTATCTCATGGAAGCTTTCCCTGAATGGGGATGTGCTTTGAGTGTGATGTTTCTAGCATTCTTGTTTAGAAAATGCCTGAGCTATGGGAACTGAGACTTACTTGAAACTTAATTATTTGTATTCATTCTCTATTTAGACATATTTGCAACTATTTCTTAATGAAAATACAGTATTTCCCTATGCATGATATGTTTTCCTTCAAGGTAATCTAATCTCCATAGAAATTCTTTTTAGTATTTGATAGTCAATTAACACTTAGAATACTGTCTGGCTTAGTGTCTGCATTTTAAAGGAGGATATGATTCATGGTCAGAGGAACAGAAGAAAAAATTCTGTGTGTATGGGAGCGGGGAAGACAACAACCAAAGTTTATATGTATAAGTGCATCTAAAAGGGGCAACTGCTTTTGTAATGAAAAGTCAGTTAAGGTAATAAAAATCCTAGTAATAAAGTCTCTGCAGTCAGTGTGTATGTTCTGGGGAGTGAGGAGGAGAACTTTGCAGTGGCAAGAAGTAGGTAATGAAGGAGGCAGAATAGAATGTTGTCTTATCCTTCTTTGGGGGAAAATGGTACTTCTGTCATTTTGTGCTTTTGATGTGGCAGCTGGTTTCCTGGCTATGTCCATTGAGAGGTGAGATGCAAAGCAGATAAAATTTTGTATGGCTCATTTCACATGATCATTTGAGAGAGAATATAAATCTGTTAATATTTAAATGTCTTGAGACATAAGACTTTTCAAGTAAGTAAAGCACTTCATAATTATTCTATGTGATGTAGACACCTTCTTTTAATAGTTCTACAGAAAACTTACAGTAGACAGTAGGAAAGGCAAAACTTCTTGGTTTTTTTGCCTTTTTGCAACTAGGTCATACTGAGGAGGTCATCTCATGAAATGGCCCTTTCTGACTATTAATTTTTATTAAGATTAGGGACTGCAGCATTTTCGCGCTCAGATCGTCTTTTCTTACCTCAAAGTAAATCTTTCAAAAGAGGCCGCTAACTTCATCTGAATGTCATCATGGCATCTGTATGTGAAGATGCAATTAGAGGGGGAGGGAAAACAGCTCCTTGTTGGATTAGCAGTAACAGTATACTACAGCTCTGTAGCAGTCTCATTCACATTCAAACTTTGCAGTGTTTTGGCTAGAAATGGCATAAAACTGCCCACCACTCAGCAGGTGACCAGAAAGAAGAGCTCCTGCCTGGAAGCCTCTAATTATTTTTGAATCTGCTAAAGTCTGGAATAATAAGCAATTGCATTCTGTTGTGTATAACTGAAACTCCTCAATTATCACTAGAACTACTGTTTTGCAGTCTGCAGCCTTAGGAAGATGAGTATCTGCTTTGTTTTTTAACTAGGGGTAGAATGTAAAAGAGAACTCTGAGAACCAGTGGGGAGCCAGAACATGGAGCTGCTCAACGTAACCCCATGGAGCGGCAAAGTAGAACTGAAAGGGGAGAATGTGCAGAGAAAGCGCATTTTCAAGGGAATGAAGGTTTTTATACTTGCTTTAAGTGCAATAAATAGAAATACTAGTGAACCTTGAGTGACAAGACTTACTTCATGTGGAAGATCTTGGAACATGCAGTGGTTCTATATGTGGTCCTATGGCTTCTATAAGTGTCAATCTGTTTTTAGAGCGGAATGCTTTAAAGTACTGGTTTGTTCCCATGCTTGAAGGTTGTTGAAGAATGAGCAAGAATACTACCAGGAAGACTGTAGCCATGACATGTAAAATTGAAGGAGCTTATTTTAAAACTGTTGGCATTAAGAGATTGAAGCTCCCTAGCTTGACATTGTGTAAATTGAATACTCTGCCCAGTGACTATTTATGTTCTATTTTTATACTTTAGGATGAAACTGTAGTAGTTCTGTGTGGTTTGGCTGCCTCAACGGATTATAGTTGCTCTCTGTACTGTCTCAGATGTTATGTTCTGCTTGTCTTTTGATGACACACCTGTGCACATTACCGATTTTTAGTTTAAATCTGAAAAAATAATTGGGTGGAACAGAAGCCTGAAACAGTGCCATGAAAATTGAATAGTAGAGTTGAAATTTCCCTTTT
Organism: Pedionomus torquatus; assembly: GCA_013398155.1. Classification (NCBI taxonomy): domain Eukaryota; kingdom Metazoa; phylum Chordata; class Aves; order Charadriiformes; family Pedionomidae; genus Pedionomus; species Pedionomus torquatus. Next base: position 188,744 of record VZRU01018546.1, read on the forward strand.
CTTCTTGGATGTGTCTTTGCTACTAAAATCTGCTTAGACCTTTATCACTATCTCTGTGTTAAGTGAAGTTAGCTGCATTTGTAAAGCCTTCTTCAGGTTCTCCTTACATTTAATCCCTACATCCTGGAAAGACCACCTGTCTTTTGAGGCTGTTCTTATTCTATTAGAATTCTTTGAAAATCTGAGTTATCTCTTTACTGCATGGGGTAGTTGTTAATCTGCAGTACATAACTCTCCATAATTTTCTGTTTTACGTTTGTGGCCTTTACTGGAAGGAAATGCTTCTGTTCTGTAAAAGTATTGCTTGCTACTATTAGAAGTTGCTCTTTAAAAGTACCCATGTAGTCTTAAAGCATTAGTTATAAATCTGTTAGTTTATACTGCTGGAGGATGTATTTAATGAAAAAAATGATTTTCAGATTTTATTCAAATACCAAGTTGGCAATGAGACTGTAATAAGATTTCATTCTTTCCTGTAATTTCAAGCAAGCAGAAAGTTTGAGAAATTAAAACTTTAGGCTGAAGAAGACATTCTTCAATAAATGTTATTAGCTACAAAGTTCAGGTTGTCTCAGTTCCCATCTAGTACATCAGTATTTAGACTTAGAGATCTGGGTCACTGAAGTGTTTCATCCTTTGGGGCTTTTCTTTTTCTTTGAAGGTCACCTTTATTACCAATCTGTTCTTCCTGTTGTCACTTCTGTTCTTCCACCTTTGGCCTTAACCCCCTGCTGGGGAAGAAAATCCCTGCAGAGGGAGAGGGTTTTGAAGTCAGAGCTCATAACTGCTTTTACTTCACGTTTTTCTTGCAGATCCTTGGTGTGCTCTAATTTTTGAGCTGGTGCTTGTTATCTTTGCTAGCCAATATCTGTCAAACTATTTGTAATCCCTAGCATGCTGTGTTGTCTTATTCTTTTTCTCAAGAGTGGGTGAAGTGTTCTAGAGCTTCAGGTGAACAGCAATGATGAAAGCTTCTTGCCCTGCTAGTCATTTACCAGTAGCCAAAACTTGGGCAGCTATAAAGTCAGGAATGATTCAGTATTGTTTTGGATAAAACAATTATTAACAAGTGACATAAGACCTAAGCTCCTAAAGTAGGGGTTGCAGCACTATCTTTTTGCAAGTAGTGTCTAAAAAATTCAGTTGGTTATGTTAATGCTTAGGAATGTAAGCCTGGCAGAACTGGAGTTGCATGAGGTTTTCTTACTGTCCTTGAAGAAAAACAGCTTTTCCTTGCATCTGCTTTTTCTAATGTGCTAGTAAACCCGAATACCGGCTTTGAAACGTCATCCTGAATGGTACTGAACACCTGCAGCTTCTTTTCTAAAAAGACTATTTTAGCTACTTTTGAATCACACAGTGATTCCCTAATACCGCTGAGCAGTACCATTGCACAGTATGGCAAAGAAGAAAGAAAGTCTAAGTAGAATAGGAGGAGGCAGAAGACAAAAGTTTTGATGGGCTTGTCTGGAGAAACCTGTCCAATTCATGTGAAAATATCAAATGCTGAGTGTTTTGGCCTTGTCTTACTTGAAATTAAATATCGCTTTATCCCTGAAATCTTACAATATGGTTAGTGCTTGATGGGAAAATAAAATTGAACTTCCTTCTTACTTAGCAGCATTCAGGATAGAAGCCCTATTAGGGTTTTCTGAACAGTGTGCTGATGTGGGACAGCTTGTTTCTTTCTTTTGTCCTGATTTTGGGGAAAGAGATACTGCAGAATAACAGCCTCAAATGGATGAAATTTAGCTTGCCATGCTTTAATTAATGTTGTTAATCAGAGCTTGTAAAATTGCTGACTATAAGAGTTTCCCATCGGAGTTTCATTTCAATGACAGGGAAAGAGTTCTGTTACACTGAAGTGTAATGTGATCTTTTCTCTAAGAAATCTTTTGAAGTTACATACCAAGAATATAATCCAAAGGTTTTAAATTAGTTCCTCCATCTAAAAAAATCCTCTTAAAACAAAAATTTTGTGTTTGTACCAACTTGAGATCTTTTGGATTGATTGAAAATTTGGACTGTATTCTGCCAGTGTGTTTTTTTAGAATTAAGAATGTTGAGTGTGGCTTGACTCTTAATGATAGCAGTGTATTAATATGAGTGATATTGTCAGTAGTCTTGCCTTTCAGCAGAGAGAATCAGGTACTTGAATCTTACAAACTTAGAGAAATGTTTCTGCCCACTGTAAAAGAGGAGGAAAAAAAAATCCCCCAAACTCTCAGTGCTTCTACTCCAAATGATTTTTGTTGATGAGGGAAAGCATTTGCACTTTTCACATGGGAAAAGTTAGGTTTTTAATTAATAACTGTGTTTCCACCTGCCTTATTAAAAAAAGGTCTGTGACATATATAACCAGTTCAGAACATCAGTGATATAAGTAATGATAAAACAAGCTGTGATAGATGTATAGTTTCTTAATAAAGTTAACAATCAGATTTCCTTTTAGTGGTTTCATTATGATGTTTGTAATGTTGCATGTTATAGAGGGCTGTTTTGACACTTGTCTTGTTTTCAGAGCTGTTGATAGGCAGAATTTCTTGGAAACAGAGCTGAAGACAGTACAGGCCTCACACAAGGATCTGGAGAGCTTCCTCAAGTGGCTTCAAGAGGCAGAGACGACAGTTAATGTTCTAGCAGATGCATCCCAGCGTGAGAACACTGCTCAGGACAGTGCCTGCATAAGGGAACTCAGAAAGCAGATGCAGGTGAGAAACTAAATAATACTGCTGTTATTCATGCTTTTTCTCAATGTAAAGGAAAGCTGTCTACTAGAGTGGGGAAACCTGCAGCCTAATAGAAGGTGTTTAAAAATCAGTAAAAAAAGTCAGGTGTGTGAAGGGAGCGGATTTTTCTCTATTTGAAAGACACATTTTGTAGGCAGTTGTGGCACTGAGGGCTCTTAAATGTCCTTGAAGGGTTACTGTATTCAGGAAATGTATTAAACCTTGGAGGGTAATGATTCAGGAAGTGTATACTTGATTAAACCAAGCCTTGTTGTTTGATTGTCCAATCAATTTAATCTAGTTTGCTCCATGGAAACTCTCCTGGGCTGCTCGCTCTCCTATATATGCCTGCACCTTCCTCGTGCTTTTTCAGCAATTGAAGAAGTTGTGCTTGGGTCATCTCTTCTCACTGTCTTGCTGCCCAGCAGGTCCCCAGCTGACTTTTCTTTCCATACGGGCCACAGACTGAAAGCCTGAGAAATAACTGAGGAGACTAAATGACACTGCTTACAGTCTAAAATCTATGAGGGAGATCCATTCTCCCTAAGAACCACAGACTAGCTGAGTACCACATTGTCTTGCTGTCCCTGCTTTTGAACATCCCATGCATCCCCTTTGGATGGAGGTAGAGAGAGGAACCAGGTTCACTCTGCAATAAGGGTACAGTGTGTCCAGGGAAAACAAGGAAAGGGTGTGGAGACCCAGACACTCTTTTGAAAATTAGCATTTGTGAGTCTGTGGCAGCAAAAGGTTGAACATCACCAGTTGAAAGGATTTTGTGTTTCTATAAGTTTCCTGAATTTCGTTTGTATTTTTTACCTGAATGTTGTTCATGTGGCATCTTTCTCCTGAATGTTTTAATATATTTTTTCCTTCAATTAGATTGCATCATTTTATTGCAGTTATTTAAATATGGCACAGAACTGGGCAGCTAGATCAGTTATTAAATCCTACACTCTGAGTTTGGAATAAAGTCTGTGGTCTGAGTTCATGAGGTTTGAGCAGCTGCTAATGAAAAAAAGTGCTGCTTTCAGTACTGCTGTTAATCTGAAAGTGTCTACGTTGAATTTAAATGAAACAAGACAGTTTAAAGTATCTGACAGCAAACTACTTCCTAGTCACAAGGAAGAGAACAACATGCCGTGGAAGCTTGTGTCTGACATGATGCTCATCAATGTTTATATGATTCTGGTTCAACTCGTAGATGTGGCTCTTTGTGAAATGCTGAGACTAGTCTGTAATGGCAACACCTTAGAAGTTATTATCTTTCTATTGGCAAAACTCCCCAAACAACTGGTATAGTGGAGGTGGAAGAGCTAAAAGAAGGCCACAGGTACCTAAAAACATGAGGCGGTGCTGTGTGTAAAGACTTATTTCTGCGTTGTCTTGCATTCAGTGTAGTCAATCACATGAAGATAAAACTTTCACAGTTTGCCTGCTGGCTCTACGCAGTTCTGAAGCACCTTGGTCATGGAAGATTGTTTGCCCTCCTTTGTTGAGCTGCAGTCTGGTTAAAATTGCCGGAGTTGTGCTATGTAAGAGGAGAACTGCAGGGCAAGATGGGCTGCAGTGTGGAAAAGGTCTATAACCAGCTCTCAACTGTGCCCATTGTCCTGGCTTGTAATCGTTGAGAAGTCAGATGTAGGTGCTTGGGCACGGCCTCCGATCGTTACGTTAATGTTACCTGATGTTCTCCACCTTTTTCTGTCTGCTTCTGTATATGAAGCATAATCACTTAATTTAGCCATGATTTGCTGTAATATTGTGTGCTTTTTCAGCTACCAGAGGAAGTAGTGTGTGTCAAAAACTATAATAGTGTAAATGGCTTCTAAAATGAAATTTTCCCGTACTGTCTTTCAATCTCACTTTAAATATAACTGAAGACATTAATTTAATGACACTGGGACACACTCTAAAATCAGTGTTGTTTTCAAATAATTGTTGAAATGAACTTTTGAGAACAAAATGAAGCTTTGACATCTTGCTGTACCTTAAAATGTCAAGTCTACTCCCTTGCAAGTTCTAAGCTTTAACAAAGATAATTTCCTATTCTTCCACTCTTGTATTAAATAACAATGTTCTACCCTTTGTGGTTTGAATATGTGAAGTATTTCTTTTAGAAGGTTATAAGAAGAGTTAAGGGCCTGTGACTTTTCCACTTTGTGTGAAGGTGCCCCCAAGGCCTGTGCGTGAAGTAAAACTTTGCTATAAGATTAAGGTATGACAGATTCTAGGTAAAGTCTGTGCTGAACATAGACACAGCATGATGAATTTGTGGTGGCTGTTGTTACATATTATGCATTTTCAAAATGGGGTCATCTGTTAAACTGGCATCTATGTGTGGCGGGACTGTCCTCTGTTACACTGTGTGGCTGACTTGACTGGCTGCAGCTCAAGCCACTTTACAGTGGAACTGGTGATCTGGACACTGTTGAAGCTTTGTTTTGTCTTCCATTGTGACATCTGAGGCTGGCAACAGCCATTTTATGTACAAAATGCAAACTTTGAGCACAGTAATGATTTCTTGAAAGAGGTTAAAACCTAATTTGAAGCAAGATGTAAAAAATGAGCTAGGACGTAGTTAGAAGTAATGCCAGTCAATGTGTGTAGTGTCTTGTACCTGCAGAAGTAAAGGTGTTCAAAATAATTTCAAAACTTTGTTTTACTGTAAATTAAAATCAGCGTGACTAGTGGTGGGCTGTTTGTGTCACTGCTTGATTCAAACTTGTATATTAGCTGGGAAGAAAAAAGCAGAACTGAAAGAAGGCAAGTGTGGAGTGCTGCTTCTGTCTTACACAGAAGAGCTTTGAGCTCTTGCACAGTTATTTCTGAACGCCTCGGTGTTTCTGGACTCTTGCTCCTTCATAGGTTTCCTGAAAAGGTGGAATCATATCAGCTAATGCCAGTGTACTAGAGCTGGTAGGCTAAAGGAACAGACTTGTGGTGGGAGAGAAGAGTAGGTATAAGCCAGGCACAATGGAGTATGTAGGAGCTTGTGATGCTACCTGTAGTTGGTGCCTCCATACTATGCTGGTTGATGTGCTTGCAATATGTATGTACCTGTTCATGTGGCAATATGTACATTAAGAAATACAATTACTTGTAATGATGTCAACCAACTACTGTGTTAATGATGGCCTCCCTCGACCTTTCCTGATGCTGCCCCTCTAGTACAAGTTTAAGTAGATTCACCATAGCACTTTTGGAAGTAATAAGGAATAGCTGCATCATGAATGGCTCACTGGTAGCAAAACAATTCCATGGTTTTGAATGATCTGCTGCCATCCTTAGATGGCTTAAATAATTCTGCTTTGTCATGGGAAAAACATCTAAATAATGGTAGCTCTTTGAATTCAAGGATGGCTAGAAAAGAGGGCTGAACGCACAACTGTATGCTTTGAATTTGTCAAACCCCTATTCTTCCTTGTCCTGGTAAGTCATTCAGGAAAAGATGTTAACTGTATGTATAATACTGTATGTATTCCTACTTTCTGGCACAAGTGAGAATCCTTTGAGATCCCTTTGACTAAATTAGCTTTAAGAGAGTTTTCATAGCAGAGAGGTTTACCCCCTGCAGTTTTTCCTTTTGTATTGGGTAATCTAGTTTTGAAAAGTGCCTGTGTGATTTATTAGCCTTTAACGTATGGCTGATATAATTAGGGCAGGTATCCCTCTGCTCCTCTCTCAAGATTTATAACACAGTCTGTTATTCACTCACTCTACAGCTCTGCCAGAGCTGCGTTTAGTCTGAGAGCGAGAGCATCCTTTCCCGGAGTGAGAGAGCAAACGCTCGGTCTGCCGATAGAAAGCAGCTACTGGGAGAAAACAACTGTTGTGATACACTGCAGCCGTCTTACTGAAGGAATTCCTTTTTTTGTTCCCGCAGCTTTCAAGCTTAAATTAATAATCTTTCCTGGCTATTTAGTGCACTCCTGCACAGTAGCAGACGCTCGGCTGCTCAACAACTTCCTTTCCCCTCTGCACAAGCAGAGCTGAGCAGTACCAGTTAGAGAATCAGTGAAGGCTGTTATTTTTTTGGGAATTCTTTCGTGGGGTTATTTTGGGAGAGAAACTTATGCTATATCAACCTCCTTTGCCTTTGAAACGTATAAAGCCTGTGGCTTGCAAAAGCAGTCCTGGTAGAGAGCATGCTCAGAAAGCTGGCAAATCATTGTCCAGTGACCGGGAGGAAATGATAGTTGCTCTTCATTTATAATGCAAATTCTGAGGTGTCTTCAGAAGTGTGGCAAACTTAAAATGATGGCTGTGGTGAGAACGTCTCTGCAGAAAGTTGTGGTCTTGTTGCATCGTTTACAGAGGATGGCAGTTTCTTCTCCCCGTTACCAGAAGCTTTGTAAGGTAAGAAATATAAGCCCTAAATCTGGAGAGTGTCTGATGCTGATTCTCTTGTCTTTCTGAGATAAAAAGAAAAGAAAGTAAGTATGGGATGAGTGTCAAAAGTACCTATGCTATCTAGTGTGTTTTTAAAGAAGCCTGCCATGCTCTTGTGTGTTCTTGAAGAATGAAAGATAAAAAAAACCCTGTGCTTGTCAGCAACACTTTTCTTCTTTTTTTTTAATTCTCTCTTGCCTACCACTTAAGTGTCTGGAAGGAAACTGTTAATGTACATTGATACTTTGTAAAATACTACCACATTTTTTCCAAAGGAGTTGATTAACTTTAATTCCTGGTATACACATTATGTAGAGTAACTGTGTTCTTCTATGCCCTGTGTTTTTGCTTTTGAGTTTTATGAAACTTTTAATTAGGAATGAGTTTAGAAGTAATTGTGAAATTTTAACTTCACCTGCCTGTATTTATAGACTACTTTTGGAGATAAAAAAATGAGGAAAAGTTGGAGGGGAAATAACGTGTTGACATAAGCTACCACTCATATTGGCATTTATGCTGTTACCTGTTTTGGTGGCTGCCTATTTCTTCTTCCACTGAGATTATTTAGTACTCTT
>VZRU01018546.1:199666-220858 GCA_013398155.1 Pedionomus torquatus
TTTTTTTTTTTTTTTTTTTTTTTTTTTTTTTTTTTTTTATGGCTAGTGTTATATTTATAAAGCAACAGGAAGTTAAAAGCACTGTGATGTTGGGGTCAGCCAAAATCATCTTTTGCTGTGACACTAGTGATTGCATTCCAGAGGATGTTTACGTTATGTTGAATTTTGAGAGTAGCAGTAAAGGCTCTGTTCCTGTGAAATTTTGAGCAAATATGAAGGTAATGTGGGAAAGGCTGTGTTGAGAAATGCATAAACTAATCCTGATTCCAATGAATTCAATAAAGCTGAGTTTTCTAATGTTTACATGACTTCAAGTTGATTTAGAAACAAATCATTGGCACTTGATCATATTCGGGTGTATTATCGGGACAGATAATTAAGTGTGGATGAAGAGGATGGGTTATAGTGGCAAAGTAGTACATGTTTATTGTACAGCAGAAGTTGGAACAAAAGTTAATTTTTGTAATGTGTCCTGAAGGAGGCTACTGTAATAAGCTAGTTGTTGACTGGAAACAAAGCTGCAGTTCTGTCATCAAAAACATTGCTAAATTGCTAAATTACTCAGACTTTTTTTTTTTTTTTTCTAAGATGAGAAAGTGAGGTTTGGACCTCTTGATACTGTTCTAGTAGTATAAGGAATATTCTAATTAGAACTAGATCTATAGTAGATCTATATCTACCATAGCTTTCCAAATGTTGTCACTGCCTACCTGGTGGGTTGTTACTAGTGAAGATGGAGTGAGGCTCTTCTCAGAGGTGCCCTGTGAAAGCAATAGAGGTGACCGGTACAAGCTCTGTTGTGGGAATTGGATGGAAGGGCAACAATTCTGCACAGCACGTGTAGCTGAGCACTGGAATGGGCTGCCCAAAGAGGCTGTGCGTTTCCATCTCTAGAGATATTAAGCTGTAGTGGATAAGGTCCTCAGCAGCCAGACCTTGCTTTGAAATTGGCTCCTGAAATTGGCAGGAGGTTTGACTGTGTGACCTCCAGAGGTCTTCCAGCTTTAGATTTTCTATGATTCTCTGTGCTAGTGCCCCATTAGCTTATGAGTGAAGACTAAAATAGTCAAAACTGTAGTGTGGCAGTTTTCAGCTGTGACTGTGTTGCCTGCTTCCTTTCAAACGAACTTCATTTTTACCCTGTGTGAAAAATTCTTACTATGCTGAATTTTGATCTAAATCTTGGACTGCCCTGATTCTGCTATACAACCATAGCATGTGTTCATTTGTGAATCCTTTTGCAGTACTGTAAACTTCTACGTTTTCAGATTATACTTTCAAAGCTGAAAAAGAACATACCACTAGCCCCTTTTAGAGGAAGGTTGTGCACATACTGAGTGATGAGGCTGACCTAAATGTAACTGTTGTGTTTTGCCATTTGCCTAATTAGGGTCAGTGCCAAGTGAAACTGTATAATAAATGGGTACTTTATTGTAAATCGTTTTTTTGCAGGAACTCTAGTGCACTGTGTATGTATAAGCTTCTGTAGAAATAAAAGTTTCCCTAAGGTGAGAGAACAAGCAGAATCAAAACAGGAGAGGACATAAGTCTTTATAAATTTGGTATTTTTAACTGCTGCACCAGTCATTCCTATTTGCAATCGGAATGCAACTTAACAGGAGAGATTGGTTCTAGGATATAACTTTCTTAAATAGTATTTCAGCAGTGTTTTGGAAGGGAGTAAAGGAGGAGAGCGAGGAGATGAGGGAAATATTTCAGTACCTGCTGTTAAAATCTTCTTACATTTAAAGGCAAGTCTGATTTTTTTTTTTTTTTGAGCTGAAGTTATTTTTCTATTACTGCAAGAATGAAAATGAATATAAAATATAGGGTAGTTCTATTAAGCCATGAATGTAGGATTAATGGGAAAATTGACTTCCATGAACTTCACGTGTTTACAGGAGCTGGATCAATATTTGATATATGAGACCATCTTACCGTAATATTTTACCACAGTGCTTTTTGATTGCTGCTATTTTTCAGGGAGCAACTTTTTTTCTTCTTTCCCTTAGGGTTCAACTATCATGCCCTAATTCATGAAGTCCCGAAGCAGTAGGTGCCTAAAACAGAGCATAGTTCTTCACTATTTCCTGTCTTCAGAAGTGATTGCCTGTCTTGTCTTCTGCCTCATGCAGATCATTTGAGCTAATTTTTAAGAAACCTGTACTCCCTGTGTATCTGGGAAAACAGTGCTGTTTGAAGCTGTCTTGTCACTGCTAGTCATCAGGGACTCTTCCAGTGTTCTGCCCTCCCTTTTGCTTTCCCTTCAGTTTTCAATCAAGAGAGAAACTGCCATGAGACTTCATATTCCAAACTTGACCTGCAAGCTTCCTATTTCATATCCACTGCTTGCAGACCTGAGTGGTTCTCTGGCTGCCCTGAGATGTTTTCAGGCCGGGCACTCATGATATATTTTGCTGCAAAGCATTTTACTTCAAAGCAGAGGTAACTTACACAGTCCGGCACAGATGGGTAATTGAACGTGGGTGGAAGATGTCAATGGTGTTGCTGATAATTGATGTCCTGTGTTGTACTACAGTAGGCAATTCTTCTTAGTCATAGTGGGGTATGATCTGGTCTATGGTAAATATGGCAAGTGGTGCAAGTGAAGAAACAAATAGAAATGCTGCTGGTGCTATAGATGCTCCTCAGCGGATGATAAGTCTTGCATCTATGGGGCCCAGCGTTGTGCTAACAGGGCAAGTTCTGGCTTCTCTGCAGTGGTGTTTCCAATTTCTGACATGAAGAGAGCATCCTTCTTAGGGAGAGGTGGAGGCTTTGGTTTTCAATTATTGCTTAATTCTTGGCATTTCTGCTGAAACTGCTGACCAATTAGTGCTTAATTGTGCTGGGTTTTGGGATGTGGTCCTAGAACAGTCATCTGAGGTCGCTGCTTTCTGTCACTTGCCATGTTTGGACTCAGCTTGAACCACACCATGCTGTTTTCTTTTCTTCTTTGGTGTGGTTTTTTTTTGTGTTTGTTTTTGTGTTTGTTTGGTTTTTTTTTTTTTTTTTTTTTTTTTTTTTTTTTTTTTTTTTTTTTTTTTTTTTTTTTTTTTTTTTTTTTTTTTTTAGTTCAGGGTTAATAATGAATTCTTCCTAATAAGTCACCCTTCATGTTTAATTTTTAATGTTCTGTATCAAGTACTGTTAACTTGTGGTTAATATCCTCTCTTGTTCGCTACAAAAGAAGTATTAATTTGCTACAAGTTCCAACACAATTGAAACAAATGTCTTTTCTCTTTCTTCCTGTTACTGAAAAGAAATCGTAAACTTCAGAGCTTAAATGAAGATTAGCCACGTCTCAATGTTTGGGTCCCTATGAGATTAAGAAGGAGGCGTAGGGAAAATTAGAGATGACACAAAATATTCACACACTCCTCCCTATTTCTTTTCTGGTAAACACAAGACTTTCCTCTTTTGGAAGAGTGGGAAAAAATGGGACCAGAAAGAAAAAAGAAAAATCTCTCAGTACAATTTAACTACTTTGCTCTTTGTTTGCATCAGGAGTTAACAGCAGTCTCTCAGCTATTTTCACTGAAATAGCTATATATCTATTAGCAGGCCATTATCTTTCAGTTCATATAGCCCAATAGTGCAGTGATAAATGAGCTCTGGAATTTCTTCCCATAGCCCTAAGTAAGAAAAATATGGCCTTAAACAATTCAGCTGTAAGCAGATAACTTAGCTGAATAGCTGGATTGTGGAAGACGCGTCCCTTGTAATGGAGAAAAAACATTGTTTCCTCTATATAAGGGTACTTCTAAATGACGGTAGGGGAGGTAAGTGAAAGGATTTTATTGAGTAATTTAGATCTGGACATGACATTCCATGAGTCCTGTCTGTCTTCATGCTGATGTGATAAGGCCCTTACTGTAGGCTTGGTTACAACTGTTTAAAATTAGAAAACAAATGGGTTCTATGACTTTTGGACTAGGTTAGAATTTTTTTTACATGATAGTTTTGTCTAAACCCACTTTTAGCTAGATGACTGAGTCCAGTCTTACTGTTGCAATCAAGATTTCGGGTCTCTCAGGGGCTATGTGATGAGGAGAGCACAGCAGTTTTGTGTGAGAGGAGAGCAAATATATGTACTCTTTTTCTCTTTCCACAGGCATAGTAATGACCTCTTTCATAAGAACAAACTAACCCTCTCCTAGCAAAACCTGGACATGCATTTTGCAAGTGCTTCTGATGATTGTATGATGATTTGGGGGTGGTTCTTAGCAAACATTAAAAATATTGACCTTCTTTGAATAATGGTGCAAATAATTGCTAATTTTAATTGGAAAAGAATGCAAAAAATCCTCCTGCAACAACCCCATGGATTTTGTGATTTTGGAGAAATCTTTGGAAGTTGTGATTGGGTTCTGAGGACCAGCAGGCTTTATCCTGTGGAAAGGCCTCCTATTTAAACTACCTTTTAATAGTACTTTTGAGTGGAAAGTCTAAAATACAGGCTCGCTTTCTGTACTTTGGGACTGCTTTTCTAAAGCAGCCTCATAAATCAAAGGCATCAGCTGAAAGTTATTCTCAAGTATGGATTGAGGTGAATTCAGTAAAGGAAAAGTGTCAGAGAGAGTAGCATTGCTAAAACTTAAAGCATGGTTTTGTTTTAACTGACTGCCACGGGAGGGTATAACTGTAGGTTGCTTGTCTAAAACAACAGCTAATTGAGCTGTTATGATATTGAGCTATGGGTACTGACCTGTTCCTGTGGCATAAAAGACAGTATTCACTTGGGAACACGAGTAGTGGTTGGGACGTGTGCTGATGAGCAGACGGTAGCAGTGCTCAGTAGTGTGCTTCAGTGGAACCATCTTTTAGTATGGCTGAAGAACAACTAATTTTTTTCCATGAGTCTGTAACAAACCTTATAGTTTAACAGGTAATCTGTTCGTACTAGAAGAAACATGAAAGAGCAGTTGCATTGGAGATTTCATGCAACAAGTAAGCAACAGAAAACATGAAATCTGAAGGAAATATGGCTTTGGCCAATGTGTGCTCAGTATTTTCAAAGGTAGTTAAACTTGGGACAAAGCCAAGGAAGGTTATACTTGAGTCTAAGGCTGTGTGATGCACTGGGTTAAGTATGTTGATCTTTAATACTCAAATTTCCTAATCAAAATTTGAGGAGAAACAAAAATTTTGTTATTGAGCCAATACAGGCTTTAACGTTACTGAGGTCCAGTCTACTGTTGCGAAGGTGTATGTTCCCTGGAGTTTCAAGTTGGTTGTGCTGAAGCTTAATGAACATTATTCTAGAATAAGAGACAAATTACAGGCTGAGCAAAAAACTAATAGCTGCAAACCAGAAGAAACGAAGCCCTCTAACTGTGTGACTTTTGCATATTTAATAAACTTGGCTGATAGCATGCTCACTATAAGTATCTTGTGCCAGGTAAGAGCTGCTAGAAATTAAACTAGTTGGTGTGTAAAAAACCTTCCTCTGAGGTGGCAGTTAACAGCTGGCTTGAAAAGAAAAGTGCTCAAATGCTACACAATTTTTAGATTGCAAAAGAAGGGGAAACACTATCACAAAAAAGGTGGAAACAAACAAACAAGCCACAGCCCAAAATAAAGCTGTTGAAAAAGTAGGATTTCTACATAAGTGCTATGTGCATCATGATATATGTAGCATGTATATGTTCAAACTTTTTTTGAAACAAGGACAAAGGAAGACCCTGTACACATAGAATCTAATTTTTTCTATTTTTTTTCTGGTATGAAATCAAGGGAAATGAAACTTGATTGGCCGTTGTTATGATGCTTCCTGAATTGCAGTTATAGAACAGAATACAAGAGATTTTTAAACCGAAACTGGGGAATGTTTAGGAAGGCTCTAAACTGTGTCTTTTCTGGGCTTCAGTCCAATTACATAGGACATGTGAAAGGGAAACTGTGATTTAAATCATCTTAGCCCAGGGCACAAAGCTAAGTGTAATCATTTGTCTTGTTTAGCATTGTTTAATTTGATTATAAAGTATGTTTAGATTTTATGGCTGTTTTGGTAATGTCCCAGTATCTTTGCAAGAGACAAGTCTTTGGCAATGGTATTTGTGTATTGACTTAGGGAAAAATAAAATTAAATTAAAGATACTTCAGAAAGAAAAACAGCTCATTTATGATGATGGCATGAATTTCGTGATGTTCTGGTCTCACCTAATGGTGATTTCCTAGGGTGACTTTTGAAGTTAGTCAACACAGTTAAATCAAGAGCTGGCATTTGATCGTTACTATACTTGGAGTATTGAGGCTTCAGTCTGTAAGGGAGCCTGGAACTTTTACAGAAAATTTGACCAGAGTAAATGAACCTGTTGGAAAGGCAAAAAGAGACATAAAATAGTATGACTGGGCACGGAGCTACAGGAAATGCTTATCTGTCCAGTTGTTGTAGCACTGTCTGTTTCGTTCATTACACCAACAGAAAATGAATACTCTTATTTCTGACACAGCCCCTTTTCAGACTTTTTTTTTTTTTAATTAACTTCTGTGATTTGACTGTTTCAAGCAGCAAGGCTGTCAGGGTTTGCTCAAAGAACTGAGAGATAAAAGGTGCTACACCTCCTTTTCATTCCCTCCTGTGCTGTAAATCTGTGCAGATATGTGGCCATCACTGCCTGTGGCTTCTTTTGTAAAAGGAAGTACACTTTAATTTCTCTCAGCAGAAGAAAGCAGAACAAAAGGCAGTAAACAAAGTGCCATTCCATTTTATATTCTCTGGCTAATTTTATTCTTTATAATTTGATCACAGATGTAGGAATTCTGAATGCTGATTTCCCCTGTTACTGTAACTGGTTCTTGGCAATTTCCTCTGTGTGATAGTTTGAAATTAATTTTCGTACTTTGAGAGAAAATGGTGTCTCTCCCTTCCCTTTTCGCACCCTTTTCCTTCCCTTGTCACCTTTGGAATCGCTTGCCTGCCAAGTATGCCAGTTCCAGGTCTGTCGGCCCTGGCTTTTTATCCTTGTGGTACTGGCTTCATTAATTATACAGATTTATTTATTTCTCAGTGTAGGAAGGAAGGAGAGTGGCAAATCAAGTTCAGTGGCTGCAGTGAAAGTCTTTCAAGGACCACCCATTTGATATTTGATATTTGGCATATGAAAAAAAAAAAAAGCTGAAGTGGTGCTTCTGGGAGGCTCCTTTTTTTGGGAGGAGTGTTGCTACTTGCAGACAGCTGTCTTGCTCACAGCTGCTAAAAAGATGAAGGGTCTCTACGTGGCAGCAGTGAGATGAGGTGCTGGTAGAGGTAATGGCAGTGGTCAAATGTGCTGGAAAAATTCCCAGTTTATCCAAGAGCTCCTGCCTGAGAGACAATTAAAAAGAAAATTTAAAAATATGGGGATTTTTGTGCTGCCTTCTTTAAGTGAAAATGTTAAACGTGTATTTGAGGGCAAATTAATCTTTCAAATAAAAATGTTAAATGTGTGACTCAAAGCAGTCTTTTGATACCTCTTGCTACAAAGCTTGGATACAGTTTTCACAGTGCCCATCTCCCTTCTGGCATCTGAACCATCATCTATTGACTGCTCCGGTCTTTTTAGGTCACTAAATTGAGAAAAAACTCAATAGATCCAGTTAAAAATAAGCCACTCTTAGAGCATGCAGAAAATAAGGGATGCTACACGAGGTGAAACAGCATCAGTAAAATGCTAGACTGTTAAGCTGCTTGTGATAAGTAGTTGTAAATCGGTGTTACACCAAATTTCTTCATGTAATCCAGAGGTTGGGGTTGTGGAGTCGGAATTTTTTGTTATAAAGACAAAACCGAAAGTAAAAAATCATGATGGTAGTAGTAACCAGGCAGATAGTCTGATTATTTCCGTAGAGGTATCACTGTACCTAAATTACTTGTTCTGTGCTGGTGAACAGAAAAAGGAAAAAAGATAAGAACACTATTTATTTCATGTAACTTATGGAGAAGAGGTTTGGTATCTTGAACTGGTGCCTTTGGTGTTGATGGTTACTCCTACCTACCTGGCTGCCTTTAGCTGTAGTCTTTCTTTGCAATCCCCAGATCTCCTTCAGGGTAGTCACCAGAGTGTTAAATCTTTCACATGAAGGAAAAACTTTACTTTCAAGTTTGAGATCAGCTTTCAAATTCTCCCTGGCTAAGGCTGTGTGATACACTGGGAAGTGCTGTTTCATAATCTCAGTCATTGGCCCTTTGAAGTGACAGGAGTAGGCTTCATACTCTGGAGTGATTTTCTGAATGTAGATTTAACTGGTGCAATTTGTGATTGCTTCATCAATTTGTTTCTCTCATTTAAAAGGCCAAGTTGTCAGTGAATAAACTTTTAGAAATTCTTCCTCAGACTGTAAATATGTTCTCACTTCTAGCTCTAGGCCATTGCTCATCTCCCATCTGAAAAAAAAATAAAAATCAACAAACAAACAAACAAACAAAAAAAAACACCACCAAAAATCCTGTTCTCTACAGGAAATGGTGATTCCTGTGTTGCAATACAAATGTCTCTAAAATTTGGACCACTTGCCAAATCTTTCCTTCAGCTTTTTCCCTCTTGCACTGAAACCAAATCTCTAAAGTCTCTCCTAGATAGGCTGATAAATGGTTTTAAAGAAAACCTGCTGTGCCTGCTAAGGTGGATGTCTTAGCAGTTAGGTTGTACTGCTATCAAAGCCTTTATTATTTTCAGTGTAAAATCTGGAGCTGTAATGTTTGCAGCCAGAATTATCTACAAAATGGTCACCTGACAGTTAATGTGTTGAGATGCCACCTACAAGATTGCTCTGCAAGAGGGCAGCCCCAATACTTGGTGCTCACTTTTGAAGGGAGGAGGAAGCCCTCATTCCTCTTCTGTCAGCACTTACCCAGCTGATGCAATGTACATGGAGATGTAGTTGTAGACAGTAAAATGCAGCATTTTTGTTGCTGCATATTTTGGAAAAACCTGTTCTTGATTTTTCTAATGACGAAAGTACCATGGCTTCAAAGTAGTGGTATCCTATACCTTGTCCACTCTTACATTTGCTACTGACATCTGGTTTCATTTGTAATTATACTTTGAAACTCTACAAATTGAATATTGCAATAGGATTTCCTGTAACACCACTGATACATAAGTTCTTTTAGGGCTAGACTGTATATAATATAAAGTATTAAATTGCACCACACCTGGTGATTGCAGTGAAACGGTGCATAGAAAGCAAAGCTGTTTCCTTATCCTGTCTTGTCTGCTGTGTTGGTTTTATGTGTGTGTGAATGAGTTAAGCTACGTATTTCAGTCTGGGTGATAAAATGGATTTGATTTTAAATTAGAGACATAGTGTTCTGGAGGTATATGATATGACTGTACCCGAAAGGGCCTTCGAAATTGCAAATAGAATTTAGCAAGAAACTTTCCTAAGAACATCTGTTCCTGATGATAGGCAAATTTGGGCTAAATTTGTTACCAGAGTTCAGAAAAAGGTAGAATAAGTTATGTGCTTGAGATTTTGCCCTAGCATTTTCTTTTGACTTTCTAATGCATCAAAAATAATTTTTGTTGAGGTAGAATCCCTAATTTTCTGGGAGGTGTGTGGAAAGATGAGCTCTGTGTGTGTTTGTATATATGGGTCGTGTGATGTTATACAGGTAGCATTAAAGATACGCAAATTTAGGTTTGAAACAGGTGAGTGACTCTGGAAGATGTTTTCTTCCTTTTTGGGAAATTCACAGTTGTACCTGTGATTTCACTACAAACGTTGCATCATCATATTTCTCAAACATAAAGAAATAATGTGAGTGTAAGAAACAGTGCAGATAAGAAAGCACAAAGAGATTGCTGTGTCACCCAGTCTTAACCCAATGCTGAGATTATCTATAACAATGTCACTTCTTAAGGATATATGTCTGGTCTGTTGTTAAACACAGTTTTTACAACTGGTTTTAAAACAAATTATTTCAGCTATTTCAGGTCTCTACTGGTAAAGCGTTTTGCTGCTGGTATTTAATACTGATGTGTAAATTAAGTTTTCTCTTTATGATTGAGAGAAATATATTGTAGGGTTCTTCAAGTCACCACATGCCTTGGAAAGTTGGAGAGTTTGTTCCCATGGTAGTTGACATGGATATATTGGAAGACCATTATGAGTTTTTTTCCTTCTTACTGATTTTTAGAC
Organism: Pedionomus torquatus; assembly: GCA_013398155.1. Classification (NCBI taxonomy): domain Eukaryota; kingdom Metazoa; phylum Chordata; class Aves; order Charadriiformes; family Pedionomidae; genus Pedionomus; species Pedionomus torquatus. The sequence goes on from VZRU01018546.1 coordinate 209,792, forward strand.
AAATGATTATTTACTCTGCTCTTCCCTGGATGACTTGCTGTTTGTTTAAATTTTTCATGAAACTCCATGCCCAAAACTTGATGCGGTTTGTCCTGTTAGACCTTGCTAGAGCTTAGCATGATGAAAGATGGTGTTGCTCTTCCATGTGTTTCTGATTATCCTTTTTGGGTCACATTCAGTGTGCAATCTAGTGATGCAGCACCTAGATCCTTTGCAATGCCACCTTCTTGGTCACCACTATTCACATGGCATTTGCTGTGTTGATTGTTGTTACTCAGTTACCGCATGAGACGTTTATCTTAGAGGTGTGGCTTTTCTCCTTTTTTCCTAGAATAGTTCTCAGAAATGCCAAGACTTGTTCCTTGTTGTTTTTTTCAGCATCTTTGTAGCTTCTCCCATCTTAGCCTTCTTTGGATAATAAATCAGTAAGTTGACTGTTTTTTGTTAATCTAGTCTTAATGGAAATATTCAAAAGTATTCAAGCCAAGTCCCTGCACAATTTCTCTTTACATGATTTTTTTTTTTTACTACTAAATATAGTTTCTTGGTTCAGTATGTTTGCATCTGGGACTGCCTTCTTAGGCTTTTGACAATTAGAGAAGTTAAGATAAATGGCACTTACTACCACTCCCGTATTCCCAAGGTTCGGTATCTGTCACTGAAGGAAATTAAGTCAGTTTGCCATGATTGATTCTTGACAAATCATGTTGGCTGTTCCTAATTTTCTTGTTATATTTAAGGTGCTTACTGTTTTCTTTCACAGGAATTGAAGTAAAGCCTATGGACACTGAATTCTTTAGCTCCTGCTTTAATTCCAAGTTGAAAGGGAAGAATTATATTTGCATTTTTCTGCCATCTTCTGTTGGTTCTCAGAAATAATGGCAATTAGAGCTTAGACACAGCCTATTATTTAAGTATTCTTTGGCAAATTTCATAAGATCCACCCAATTTGAAAAAGTCAAACTTACCTAATTATCCTTTAGCTGCCTCTTGTCAGTTGAAGCTCAGGTTTTTGCTACTTTGTCGCTGTGGTTAAATAATTATATGAACCACAGTATTCCTCATTAGTAAGACTGGAAGCAAAGTAATATATTGAGCATTCCTTCCTTCTCCGCATAATTTTTAATAGCTTCCCTTTCCAATCTTGTTACTGGGATGCAAAATCACTGTTTTCAATAAGTAGTTTCATCTATAAATTCAGGTATTAAGTTAATCACTTACTGGCTTTATATCTATAGAGGAAAACAAGCATTTCCTTAGTGGAATTTTTAATTTTAAAAAATATGTAATAAAATTTTTTTGGTTGTGAAAATAACAGCTCCTCTTTGTATTGATAACAAGGTGCATCTGCAGCCAGTGAAGCAAGCCTTGGCAGGACAGCATGGAGCCGAGTCTAGAAATAATATGTTCATATAATTCATAATATGAATGTCTGAATTTTTTCATTGTCAAAGGGGCATTTTTGCCTTCTGAGGAAAAAAAAGAAAACAATAAGCATGTTAACTGTTTCAAAGTTGCTGTTATTTCTTCCTTCCTGTTGTTCCTGTAAAATAGTGTAGATTTAGAACCTGGGTTTAGCTTCGTAAATGCACTAGTATTTTGTATGTACACTCTGTACCTAGCAGATGTGGTTACTTTTTGTCATACCCTGTTCCCCACTCCATCACCCTCACCGTTGTTTTTGCCTGGGGTTAGTTGGGGTTGTTTTTTTCATTTTTCTATTATTTTAACTGAGATTAGAAAAAGTGAATGTTGTATTTTACTGTTTGATGTAATGCTTTTTTCATAATCTAGGCATATCCACATTATGTATTCTAGGAAAAGATCTTGTCTGGTTTGTCATATTCAAATGGGGACCTCAGTACAACCATCGAGGTTGTTTTCTGTCCCAGTGAGACAGTGGCTCAGCTGCACTGGGCTCAGCGAGCTGCTTCTAATACAGCCTGCTGTATAGTGAGGACCTGCAGTAATTACTGTATGACTGTAGAACTTACGTGAGCAGTCTATTAGAATATTTAGAGGTCAGAACATATCCAGGTAGCATTTTCTTCCTAGGAAAGAACAGAAATAAATGGTGGTGGTTTTTAAAGCACTCAGTCTGCTTCTCTGTTCCTTTGTGAAAGGAAGAAGAAGAGTGGAAAATCGATGATAGTGGGAATAAAAATTGGGAACAGGATAGTCCTCTCTTTGGGTAACTTAAAAAATAAATTATAATAGTTAGGAGTGTCGCTTGCTTTAAATTTATACATGCCCCATATGTTTATTTTCATCAGTGTATTTTCAATTTAACTGTGTAAACCCCCAAATAATTCCATTTAGGTGCTAGGCAGTGCATGTCCCTGCTATCCTGTTCTAACATGCTCGGGCAATGTATTAATGGAATTAATGGAATTAATGGAATTAGTGTGTATGTTAGATGCCTTTATCAGGTTTTGAAGTATCTGATTCAAAAACAACAGATTTTTATGATGTTGGAGAGCAGAGGGTTATTTGGAACAAAGTCCACCTCTATCTTATGTCAAGGATTTGGCAGTGTCTTCATACTTAAAGGTAAATTTGAAAATGAATGATGTTTAGTAGCAATGAGACCTACCTCCAAGAAAGGTCAATGACATAAGGGTGTCTGTAGACCTTGCTGAAATTTTATTGTAGTTTCTAGTTGCTACTGAGAAGTAGGCAGGGATTGTGCCTCCGTTTCATCCTCAGTGGGGAAGATGGTACTTTTCTGATTAGCAAAAACTGTTTGAGGCTGAGCACATCATGGAGCATATGTATTTGACAGTGAATGATGTATGGAAAATAAGCATAAAGAGAAAAGCGAACACAAGAAAAATTCTCTTCTGATCACTTTAAGCATGGAAAATTAAAGTAGGGGGAATTAAAAAGGATTATGAAATTGTAGAATTTTTTCCTTTAAAGACTGAAAGACCTAGTAACAAGTAGCAAATTGTTTAAGCAGATAAATGTTTGAAGGCACTGTATCTTTTTTTAGGCGTGTTTAAAGAAATATTAAATAAGAAGCTACATGGTACTTTCACAAACGAAGTTTTTCTGGAAAGCAATACAGATTTGATGTGTAACTATTTAAGAAATTATAAAAAGAAAAGCTACTTGAATACAGAAACTGAATAATAATGGAAAAAAAAAATTGAAGGTTGAACTTTTAAACCAGAAATACACTTGCGGATGTACAGAGAATACCCACTTCTTTTGGGGTAGGCAGCCTGTCTTTGAATTGTAACATGTTAACTGTAATAAAAGCTTAGTTTAAATTCAGTGCAGTAGTTAAACTAAATAAAAATAATAAAAAATTACAGGGAGATAGATATATCAGAAATGGGTAAGTCATTAACCTGACTATGCAAAGACACTATAAAACCACTTTGATGTTCTTACAACTTCCTGTTGGCTGTTTCTGTTTCTGCTTTTATCGGTTTCCTGCTTTGCAAGCTGGAAGGCAATTTTTAGTGCATCTCAGAGGAGGTTAGTCTTTGGTTTTGTTTTCAACAGACATCAGTTTTAGAAGACTATAATACCTTGGAAAAGCTTATTCTGCAAAAATATGTTGGCTTCTAGTTACTGCCACCTCTCCTCCTGGCTCGTATTGATGGTCTGTCTTGCTCCCTCAGTTGTCCGGACCTGTGTTTTACTTTCTGCTGGGGCTGTAGCCTCTGTGCTCGCTTTGATCTGTGCTTGTGCAGTACTTGGCTTGCTGATGTTCCTGCCTACAGAGCTCCTGGGTGCAAGAATAACGCAAATGGTTAATCACAGGAAGCTGCACATGTTTTCTAAGGTCTTGGGCTTAAACCATGGAGTTGAACGAAAAGCAAAAGCCTCTCTTCTGTTGGCATTCCTTTCTCATGTCTGTCCGTGGTGCCTGTCTCTCTCCTTTATTTTATTTTATTTTTTTTTTTTAATTTTTTTTTAATGGTGGGTGGATGCTTACTGCCTGGCCAAGTTTAAGAGTGTTTTTGTGCTTTCATTTTCTATGCTTTCCCTCCCATGTAGTCTTGTAACCGTTTATAGCACACTCATTTGTGCTTTCTTTATTCTTAATGGGAGATAACATTTATCAGACATTTACCAGAGAAATGGAATTTTTTTTCCCAACTTGAGGTGGTCATAATTTTCTGCCTATCTTACTACTTTGCCTTGTTTGAATATTTGGCATCTCCTGTTGATTTAAAATTTTGTCTGTGAATTTAAAATTTTGTCTGAATGAGACTAAAAAGCTCAGCATGCAGCAGTAATAATCCAGTATGAAAAGCTTAAGAGCTGTTTTCCTCTCTTCTCAATTCAAGTTCCTCAGTTTAGGTACTAAATCTGTTGTTTCATTGGTTTCAAAGAATGGTATATATCATTAGTAATTATGTCTGAACTTGCTGAAAGTAAAAATAAGAAGAAAAACAGGTCTTAAGCTTGAGTATTTTAAATTAGCTGTATAATAAATGCATGGGGTGTTTACCATCCAGAGAGATGTAGGTTACTTCTGTTTGAGATGTCACTGGAGGTCACTATTTAACATCTGATTAATAAAATTTACCTTTTTTATTATCATTCTGTCTCCCTTGGGATGGAGATTTATATTTTTATAGCTTCAATAAAGAATAATAAATTATTCAAGTCTTTCAGAAGTTAGGGTTGAGTTGTTCCATAAATGAAAGCTTTTCCAAAACAAATAAACAAGTCACTTACAATCATTAATCTAAACTAACTTTGAGAAAATTCCCTCCCCGTCTATAAATTTTAGCTGTAATGAAGCAGGGCTTTCTACTAAGATGGAGTTGGGCCAGTGTTTGCCAAATGCTGTCTGTCCTGTTTACACATGTTAGGGTTCTACTTCCCACTGTACCAAGAAACATGGTGATTTAAAACCTAGGTAGAGCTGTGCTACTGCTGTGGATTTGTTTGCCAAAAACCCTCACCAAAACAAAACCACCTGCCAGAGGTTCAGGTAATGTTTCAATATGAAATAACCGCAAATTTAAATATTTAAATTTAAACTTAAAATTTAAATTTAAACTTAAATATTTAATTTGATATTTAAATATTAATAATGTTAAAATATGAAAAGTTTTCATATTTTGCATATGAAAATAACTGTTTTCTCATTTAGATATATAACTCTCCAATTCCTATCAATGTGTGACATAAATACTTACATGTGATCTTAAAGTATATGCATTTCCAATACGAGCACTTTCAGATTCTCAATATTCCATGCTTTTTTCTGGCTCGCTGCTCCTGACTTGTGTAAGCAGGTTTTTCTTTTCTTAAGACCTTTCTTGTAAACATTCTAGCATCATCAGACTTGAAGAAATGGGAAGACTCACTACTTATACTATTGTATGAGTTTCATGTGTGACAGTTTACCTGCAAAAGTGTGGGAGTTAGGTAGCAGTTATTCCATAGCAGGTGATCTACCAGCCCCGATAGAGCTGGCAATCATCACTGCAAAATCCAGCAATTTCTAGGAATTTCCTTTAGGTCATGAAAGAGTGATAGGAACAGTTGTGTTGGATGAAAGTAGATGCTAAACAGAAAGATATTTGATAGAAATTATTTTCCCTAAAATTTCCATAAAAATAAAGTTTAGGCCAATTGCCAATTTACTACCTTTTTTTGAAATAAATACATAGGCACACAGCATTTGTCTTAATATATAAAGTTTAGTAAGACAGAACAGTAAAAAAAAAAGAAAGGTAGTGCAATGCTTAACTATTGTAAAGCCCCTCTATTCTGTATTGTTCAAGGTATAACTGTACATACTGATTAAACAATTCTGAAAAGTTATTGAACTCTGCTTTTGGTATTTAAATACTCTTATTTTTTGCTACATTCATGTCATTTGGAAGCAAAATCTTTCCGCAATGCTAAATATAAAAAAAAAAAAAAAGAAAAAGAAAAAGCAAGTATGTAAGTACTAGTTTGTCTTGATCAGTGTTGCCTTTTATCTCTTGGTCTGCTTGCTTGCTTCAGGGTATTTGAATAAAGGAAAATCTGTGGGGGAGGGACTGAAGTGATAAAGATCAGATGTGAAAGTTTATTGCACTGGAAGCCTGAGTGGGGATAGAGGCGAGTAAGCAGAAGAAGAAACAGACACTTATTAATGGTGACCAGGTTAATGCCTGGAAGTCGACTTGTTTCAGAATCTTTTTAGATCATTTTAGGATCAGAGCAGTCAAAGGGCTCCTGAAGCAAGTATTCACTTAGTTATCATGGGCATTAAATATGCAATGATTTCATCCTGTATTTTAATTTAGTCTTAAATTAACTGTTGTGCACTGAAAAGGGGAAATTTTTATACTCCTCCTCTCTGTTTGCTTTTTATATCCCAATAGGGTAGCATTTATAATATGTTGCAGTGGACTTAAGGTTGTGTGTGAGTCACTGCATGATGAAGAAGGATGGGACTGAATGTTTCATGTTGTATTTAGTTTGTAAAAGCATGATGTGAAATTTGCCATTATCATTTCATCTGGCTAGACAGGGAAATAATGTTGTTCATGCTTGTTATTGAATGCCTTTAGTTTTCTGAAAAGTTAACCACAAGAGCATCTTGTCTTGTCTTTAATGAGCAGTATTTATGTTTGTCATAAGCTTTGAACCCTATCAGAATTAAAAGTAAGCTGTTACAAGACTTGGGGGGGAGGGGGGGGCTGACTCTTGTAGGTGGTGTGACTCTGCCTACCCAGCAGAAAAGTTGTGTCAGCAAGTCCGGATCCCTGGAGCTGTTTGGCATCGCTTCTGCTGTGAGAATGGGGTTGGACACTGAGAATTGTGATGCTCTTATGGCTTGCAAAGAGGGAGACATGGTAGCCTCCTTCATCCTTTATGTTCAAATGACTTTTACTTCTTATGATAAAAGCTAATTTGTTAGTACAGCAGGTTTTAAAAACATGTTATTTCTGATGGAGGAGAGTTTGCTTCTGAAACACAAACTTCTCTAAAGGAAATAAAGGCAGTTGTAAGACTTTAAATACATGCCCTATAGTTCATGTATGTATATTTTCAGGTAAATACTTAGACTTCAGCAACTGTGTGCTAGTGGCTATATGTGAATAAGAAGACAGTTTCTGCTTGGAGGTCTTTACTGAGTGAATGATACTTCTGGAAATAAAAAATAGTTGACTTTTTTTCTTTTCCCCGTTCCCTGTTAAAAATCAAATTTATAAACCGATCCAATAATCATTTGAATCATAGCTTGTGCTTTCAGGAAGTGAATGGAGAAAATGTCTGTTGTGTCAGTATGGGTTAATGAAATATTGATTGAGAATCTGCCAGCTTCCAGTTGAAACTTTGTTGCTTCTTTGTTTCATCATAATCACTAACTAAATAGTCAGATTTGATTTCTCTGCCTCTTTCTATACTGTATGAACAGTATACACGTTTTAAATATTGTCCTTAAAATAATCTCCTAGAATTTTATCAGGAAACAATATTTGTTTTGGTTTTTTTTTTTATATATATGGAGCTGTTCAGGAAATATTTTTGTTGCAGTGACCCAAGTAAAAGGGTAGTTCATCTGAATTGTCATCACTGTGTCTTTCTTGACAGAAATGTCAGGTCTCCATGATTACCCTCACTTTTGATTGCAAGTTTGTAACCTGCAGTCAGATAAGCAAGTTGATCTTTGGCCCTTTTTTGCATAGTGGTTTTTGAACTTGAAAGCAACATCTACAATTAAGTGCTGTCTGTTCGAAGACAGGTAGGCACAGAGAGAATAATTAAGGGCAACAGCTATATCTAAATGACATAATATGTCCTTTGACAGTGCTCAAAATGGGCAAGACTAGATTAAGCACTTGCATCTCTTAGTGTAGATTGTAGTGTTGCAGAACAGGTTAACAATCAGTTTACCTGTGCTGGTCTGTTTCAAGGAAGTAAGAATTATTTTTGGTCTTGTCAGGTTTATACTCTGATACATGTCAATGTTTTTAAAAAAAATAAATTATTGGCTCTCAGCCAACAGGTTTGTTTTTGTTAGAGTCTCCATACAGCTTTAGTGGCTTGTCTGTTTCTAGAAGTTTTCTGTGCCAGAGCTGACTTAAAAATCCTGTTTGATTTCAGTGCAGAGGTATTAAATTTTTCAAAAGATGTTGCCAAATCTGTTTCCAAATTGTTAAATTACATCTACTCATTTTGGGTTTGGATAACAGCTATTTTAACTGCCACGCTGCTTCTCCTAAGAGCTGTTGAAGGTAAGGAGCTGTTAGCATTCAGGTGGATTTTTCTACATCTTTTATTAATGTATTAGAAAAGATTATTAGATTACTCCTGAATTGTGTGGGTTTCCTCCTACCTAGCATTAGCATCTGTTTGTAGCAGCCTTCCAGTATCTGAAGGGAGCTACAGGAGAGCTGGAGAGGGACTCTTTGCCAGGAAGTGCAGTGATAGGACAAGAGGTAACGGTTTTAAACTGGAAGAGGGGAGATTTAGATTAGACATTAGGAAGAAATTCTTTCCTGTGAGGGTGGTGAGGCACTGGAACAGGTTGCCCAGGGAAGTTGTGGATGCCCCATCCCTGGAGGTGTTTTAAGGCCTGGCTGGATGGGGCTTTGAGCAGCCTGGTCTAGTGGGAAGTATCCTGTGCCATGGCAGGACAGTTGGGACTCCATGATCTTTAAGATCCCAACTCTAACCATTCTGTGATTCTATGAATTTGAGTTCTTTGTCACTGTTTCTTTCTTGATTCTTTGCTCTGCTGGGTCACTCTATACCTACTGCTGCTACTTAAGCTTGCTTTGACATGAAACTGTTACAAGGATCCTTTTTTAAATGTTTTTCACACCATCCCAGATATCTGGATTATGTAGGTGCCCTCTTTTCTGTAGATTGCTCTGTCTGTGTGAATCCAGCATTGACTGATTTTGAGTTTCTTGGTTTTACAAAATAGCTGATACAAAGGCTGCTGACAATCTTTTATTTATCTTAAGCACCGTGTTACAAAACACAATACTTAGAGTTTCTGTATTAAATTCCAGTGCCACAGACATGCAATAGGATGCTCTTTAGAGAGTCCTGATATCTCTGGGCACTAGAAATATGGAAGAAACCATGACACTCTTAAAGAAAAATGTGAATGGGCTTACAAAAATAAAATGGCTGTTTCATTATGTTTACCTAAATGTAAATCAACTTTTAATTCAGATGGGTTTGTATGCATTTACTTAAAGTGTGTGGGAATATTGGCTTTGCACACAGGGCCATCACTCTCACTTCATATTATTTGCATGATTGCAACCTCTCTTGTTAATTATGACCACCTCAAAAGTCTGCTGTGCCATAGCATCAGGAAGTTGTTTGTCCTGATGTGTGCCCTGCAATGCAGCTGGCCTGGCCAGTGGGCAGTAATGCTCAAAAATACTCAGCAGTGCGCTGCCAGGCAGTGAGTGAGTGCTATGGGTTCTTGCACTAAGTTTTGATGTTCCTGGGGGAGCACATCTTATGCCACCCCAGACAGGTGTCTGTAGTGTGACCTGATTGGAGAAGTCTTCTACACTGAGATTCCAGAGGATGTGAGGTCTGTTAAAGGTGACCTCCTTAATAGCTGTAAGTGGTATAATTTTTTATTTTTTTTTTATTTTAAATAGACGATTGCAGTCCACTCTGTATGTATAGTTGTGTGCGTGTCCCTCAGACAAGGTGGTAAACCTACGGTATGTGTTGGAACAGGGTAAGGTGTCTCTAGCACGTCTGGGAACTGGAAAATTCAGTACTCGATCTGTCCAGATGGTTATTAAAATCCTTTTCTACCTAATTAGACATCAGTAGTTTGTAACTGAATAGCCTGAATGTGTTCTGTGCGAGATGTGATAAAGTGACTGAAGGAGACTGGAGACTGCCTTGAAGTCTGCTGCTAGAGGGGTAAGAAGCTGACAGTAGCAATTAAACATGGGTCCGTGGGCTGTCTTCTGCCTGTGGATTTTACTTCTGACTATTCTTTCTTGAGATTTAGCAGAAGCCCCGTGCTGTGCTGTGCTGCTTTCCACACTGACATCAGTGTAGGTTGAATCTTGTTCTCTTTTTGAATCTGAACAAGACCTGATTTCAAATCAGGCTAGAGGTTTGTGGGGTTTTGCTTTTTTTCATTTGTTTCATCAGTGTTTTAAAAAGGCTTTTGAAACACACACCAGCCAAAAGTTATCTGCTCAAGAACGTTAATGGCATTGCTGTATTTGCAGACACTTGTGAATAATACGTGTGTGTGGATGTGTTAATGCTAGGAAGCTGTGCCAAAAGATACTGTGCCTTGTGTATTTTGTCTTATAGCACCATGTACTTGTGGAAAGTGATAGAGTTCACTGTTGCTGAAGGTGTATTGCTTAATCTGTTGGAAAAGCTCATCTATCATAAAATTGAGTTCTTGTAGGTGTCAATTCTTTACAAAAAAGAATGAAGTACTAAACTTATAGGAGTTAATCTGTGGGATGAGGAGAAAACAAAACAAATCAATCTAGAAATACAGCAAGCATCCTAGGTATTATTTTCCACAAAATCAAGAGACTGATGTTTAGAACAAATTAATCTACTTTAATCCAGTTGCAGTTTTCTGTTGGCAGCAGATTAATGTTTTTAATTATCATTATGTAGCATTAATAGTGCGTGATAAGCATGGCACTCTATAGAAGTAGAAATTAAAACCTGAAGAGCTTGCAGTCTTAATCAAAGCAAATGATAAATGTAGTAGAACCTGATGAGAGAGAATGGGTTTTAAACAAGCAGTGTGTGATTCTTCACTAGGTTGGAAATGCATTGTTGGCAGACTTTGAAAACATTCTTTTCTTAGCAAGAGAATAAAAATATGTGATGCTAGTAGTAAAAAGCAACAAGTTGTAAGCAGGAAAGCTTAATGCAGTGGAAGAGCAATTTTACCTGAGGTACCCATGTGGCAGGTAGGTATAATGGGTAAGTTGGAGGTAGAAGAAAGTCTGCAAAACAATACATGGAAGTGCTTTGAAAAAAAAATAATTGGGACATTCAATGGTCATGTTAGTTTGAGCACTAAAAGAAAGAAACTGGTTTTGGTTTTTTTTTTGTTTTTTTTTTTTTTTTTTTCCGGGCCTT
>VZRU01018546.1:230806-322931 GCA_013398155.1 Pedionomus torquatus
AACATTTGATGATGGTGTCCTTCCCCCCCCCCCCCCCCCAAAAAAAAAAAAAAAAGAGGAGAGGGGAAGCCACTGTGGTAGATGATTTTTCTTTTTAGTTAAAAAAAACCACCAAGCCCTCTCAAGCTTTCATGGAATAAGAAGAAATCTTCTTTTGTAGATTTCTAAATGAGCTTTTTGAATCTATATGTTAATGATTTGTGAACAGAGGATGAATAGTGGGATGTCAGTGTGTTGCTGGCACATATGCATTAAAGACAGCAAAACTAAAATGCACTGTGAAGAGTTGTAATGCTTTCTAAGGTGATTAAAATGGCATATGAAAAACTGTCAGAAGAAACTGTTCCAGTTATACACAAACAGTAATTGATTCTTAATTGGCTACACTTGGAAAAAAGATCTTCAGGGTAATTCTGGATTTGAGTTTAGTGTCGATTCAGATACCAAGTTGTCTAAACAAAGCAAAACAAAGAAAATTTCATGAATTTATATAACTAATAGTTCCTAATAATGAGAGAACAAAATGAAAAGCATTATTTATGCTACTGCCTGCCCTGGGTAATTCTTATTACTGGATACTGTGTTTTGTTTTGTTTTTTTTTTCTTTTGCCTTATCCTCAGAAGGATATAGTTCAACTACAAAATGTACTGAGAAAGACAAGCAGAGCAATCAGGTGTTCTGGATGGCTTCTGAATGGGATAACAGTAAATAAATTATGATTCTCAATATGGAAAACCATGTGTCCTTACTTATCTTGATGAAGTCTCTAAACTCTTTGAATAGCAGGGAGAAGATGAAGAGGGAATGATTTGTTCCTTATGTCTCCTAACATGAGAATGAGGAGGTGACTAATGAGGCAGCAAGTTATTAAATAAAAGGAAGCACCTTATCATATGACAGATAATTAAATTGTAGAACTCATTTCTGCAAGACAATATAGCGGCCAAATGTAAAAAGGAACTTAAAGTGTTTGGACAAAATCATGGTATAAAAAGTAGTCCTTTGGGTTTATTAAACAGAATGTTTGGCCTAGTGCCTGATACATGAAGCCCCCTGGCTCAGTAATAGTCGGAGACAGATGGGGCTGTATTGGAGGGAAGGATTCTTGCTATTGCATACTGTCTTGCGCTCTTTAGTTTGACCTCTTGCAGCTTCTCAGAAGTTACATTCTTAGCCATGTATCCTGCTCTTCACCTTAAACCATGGCCAGAAGCATCCCTTCACCTGTACCATCCCTTCACCTTTATTCAGAAGCAGAAGCAACAGCAGTTTCCTTCCTGGTAGATAGGCTGAGTCATTGTTTACTCCTTTAAGTCTTAAATTGACCTTTTCAGGTTTCCCATTGTTTGTTCTAATTACTTTTGATTGATAGTATGGCACTATTGTCAGAATGTCCTATTTTGATCCTCTGAAAATGCAAGCTATGGTTTCTGCTCAAAACCACTTTCTGCCTTGAAATAGTAATTGGTGAAATTGAAGTCTTTTAGATTTCAGCTTTTTTTTTTGCCATTCTTTAGGCTAGGAAGTTGTTTTTGTGCTCTGAAGATAAAAGGTGTTTATATTGACATCTGTGAGCTAACCACCTGAAAAACAGTTTATGAGTCAGAAGGGAAGGAGAAAAAAGAATTGCAAGGATCTAGAAGTGCCTTTATAGTATAGCTGTATAAAATGCTTGCACAGGCACATACAGCTAAATGAATCGTTCGCTTGCCAGAGCTGCCCCATTTGTGGGTCCTTACACTGGGATTTATATTCTTAAATGAAGTTAAACAGAAAAGCTAATAGAACTTCCTTGAACTTGCTCAGTTGTTTGCTTTAACTGGGCTTTTGTTTGTTTGTATCTTTTTCTACTCCCTCTACATGGTATCAAGCTAAGAAATTTCTAAGCCCTCAGTTGCTAGGTGGAAGTCAGCCCAGTGGCTGTAGATCTCAGAGGACTGTTTGGCACAGAGGGAAGGGGAGAATGTGTAGATGTGTGCATGCACAGATACTCTCAGTTAATCCCTTCTTAATTGGGTTACTGCTGAGCTCAGTTCTGCCAGCGCCATCCTCAATTTCAGAACATTCGCACTTTTCCTCTGGGAGCATGTTATTAGGTGATAATCTCAGGGTTTTTTATTTAAAAAGTGTTAAGGACAGAAATGATAAAGGGAACAAAGTGCATCCTAAAAGCCCTTGAAACAGAAGACTATTAAGCTTTTGTGTTTGACTCGTGGGTTTTGAATCTTTAATAGTACTTGATATTTGCAACCCGATAGAATAACCTCTTTCTTTGTATTGCTGGAAATCAAAACTGAAGTTGTGGCTGGTGAAAGGGATATTTAAAACCAAGTTCTGGAAATACCAGTGCTCTCTTAGGCATAATTTAGCTTTATACAGATTGCAATCCCTCTCTTCCCTCTTTCTAGTAAGATATCTACTGGCTCCTCTGAGAAAAGCAAAGCAATGACTGCTACTGTGGGAATTTTCTAGCTATTATTTTCCTTGTCTGGTTAGTTCAGACCCAAGAACTCATTTTTAATGAACAAAAATTCTTCTGATAATCTTCCGATTACAGTTCAGTGCACGGAAAATGTAGGGGTTTTAAACTCATTCTTCTAAATGACAGCAGTTTAGTGTTTGGCTAAGATACCGTACAGGAAAGGTACAATGCAAATTAAGTAGAAGATTTAAATAGAAATTTTACTCTGGCTGGTACTACCATGTAAATGAAAACAGCCAGTTTTGTTTTGGCTCTATGATGAAACACAGCAACAGTTTTAATGTCATGTCAACTATAGACTGGAAGTTAGAGATTCTGCATCACAAAGAAAAGCTTCCCCGATTCTGATACCTTATTTAAATATGAATATTTTATTGAGATTTGTGCATATAGCTATGAAGTAGTATCACTCTTTTAACGCAGTTTGCTCAGTTTCTTCCTGCTGCTTCCACCAGAAGCAGTAGTAACAGAAGATTATGCTGGAATCTTGTTCTCGTTATGTTTAGAAACCTGACTGCTGTCTAAGCCTCATCTCTCTTAATGTAGTTAATGGAAAGGAGCAAGTGCCAATAGAGGGTAATTCATATTCAGTATTTAGGGGCCCAACTTAATTGTTCTGTGTTGCCCTTTGGATGATTATTTATGTTTCCATCAATGAAATAAATAGGCTATTGTTTCAGTGTAAATTTCAGTGTATTTCAGGGTAAATCCTTTTGTTCTAGCCCAAACATATTTATGGCTATTTTGTGGTATCATAGAAAGCAGAGCGTGGTTTCATCAGGCAGGCTTCCTTTTTTTTTTTTTTTTTTTAAGAAAGAAAATTAAATTCTGCTGCCTTCTTCCTTTTAACTTGGGAGATGTGATAGTTTGATAGTTTTTCATCCACGTAGACTTAATACAGAAGTGAAAATATTTTCATAGGACCCTGCTAACACCCATACATTGTTTTACAGCAGTAAAATATCTTAAGGTAGTAAGATATATATATCGAAAGTTAACTATAAGTAGTTTGGCCAAAAAGGAGAAGCTATTTGGGTTGGTGATGATAATTTGAGAGATTCATCCAGGGGACAGCACAGGGACAGTATGAGAAAATATTTTAATTCATAACATGGCCTGAAAAGATGTCTACTGATTAAATTTGTTGATGATACAATGCTAAGATGCGTTATGAATGCAAAGAATCGGCAAATTATCCATTAAAAACTAGATGAGTTGAAGACTGGAGCAGTGCATTGGCATTTAATTACATGTAGTGCAAGTTTTGTGTACTGGAAGATCAATAGTAACTTATGCTGTAAACTTGGATAGTTGAACTGGAGATGTCAAATGAAGATGATCAGAATGTCTTAACTGATTAAGTGCTGGTAAGCCACCAATGTGATGCAGCGAAGATGACTGCACTTTTGCGGTTGATCGATGAGTTAAAAATAGGAACATCTTAATGTTGTTATTCTAGGCAGTAGCGTGACTTAATCTGTTGTTCTAGAGGTGATTTTGATGTTCCCTGTTAAATAAAAGTAGTCGTACTAGAAGTAATGGAGAGAAGGGTTACTAAGTGAGTGGGAGAAAAAGCAACTTGCCCTTACAAAGCCTTGTTTATATGTGGTCTTGTAAACAGGACAAAGTAGATATGAAACAATAATACAAGTGAGAAAGTTTGGTGTATGGGCTTTTTTTTTTTTTAAACAAATGAAAATCCCTACCAATAATTTGCCCTTTCTGAATACAGATAATCAATTGATCCATCTACCCCAAGGGCCTGAAGGCAAACCAAAAGAACACATGTGAAGCTGAAGTTCTAATGGTTGTTTCCAGTGAAGGGTGGAGACTGATACCATGTGTGCTTTTATTTCACCAGTTGAAAATCTGATTCTGACTTTGAATGTGAACATGCACTCCTTCGGATAAGACACTTGCTTATGTTTGCTTAGTTACATGTAGCAGAATCTCACCCTTTTGCCGCTGCCAGGTTTCTCAGGAGCAGTAGTGGGGGAAAAGTTACTAACAAGGCTGTCAAGTTGTCACACTATCAACAGAAAAAAGATTCTGTGCCAATAAGTGCTTTATTAATTTATAAATATTCTGCAAATTCATTTTAAATTAAATAAGTATTTTAGTAGGGTGAAATATTGTCACTTTAGACAACCTGTTCTAAGAAAGCAGTACAGCATTTGATGTATTTTTAAAGTCTAGATTCTGTGGTGATCTGAAACCAATTAAGAAAACACAAAATTCTGTTGCACTAATCTTGGAGAAACCAGGATACAATTAATCTTTTGCTGCAATATGAATGTGTGAAATGTATTAAGTGACAACATGAAATATTCTAATTTAAACTTAATGTAATAGCCAGATTTTGTCAATGTATGTATAAGCAACATAAAATGCTTGTGAAATCGAATTAGAAGTTGAATTAAATATGTGAGTTTATGAATAGCTTAATTTCTTACTTACTTTGAAACATATGTATGCTGCTGTTAATTATACATATTACCAAATTTTAATCTGTACTTTTCCTTAAAGAGGCATGGACTTTATAAACCACAAACACCTCTTTTATGAAATTACCAGAAATATGATAATTAGTGCTCTTTTGGAGTACATACTGCCCTAGCACATCTTCACATCAGCTTCAACATATCAATGCAGGAGGTACTTTATACTGGTGGGACACAGTCCAGCAAAGATACACCTGGAGAAATTAAGCACTTACAGCTTCAGCACATAGTTCATTTGCTGTATGTAGCAAGAAGACTATTAATATTGGCAGTCCAGGTATAGTGATAGAAGTACTTCTGGTTGGCAGTGAAACAGAGTTTTGTCCTTCAAACTGTGCAAGGGAGTCACACAGACACAACAAAAAAGGAGTTGAATGCTTAATTACTGCTATAAGAAATTGCATATCTTGCACTAAAGGCTTCCAAATTATTAAATGACTTCAGCTGAAATTAATCATCCCTACTAGACTGTGACAATCATTATAAATAGGCTCTTAGGTCCTCTAGAGATTTTTCTCTAATTTCACTGCTAACTCCATACAGGCCCAGTGAGGAAAAGACTGTCTGCTTCAGGGGGAATTACAAAACCACATTTTTACTGAACATTCACATATAATTGAGTGAAAACAATATGTCTCTTCGTGTTGTGATGCTTTTGTGTGATTTCTGTAAAGTCAAACTCTGTGGGGATTGATGAAATGTGGGCTTTTACAGAAAGCTTCCTCTATTGTAAGGCTATTGTGAAGGTATGTCAAGGGCTTCTATGTATGAAAAGGTACTCTGGTTGGCTGGCTGAGTTTAAAAGCAAAGCAAGCCTTATAGGATCATTAATTTATCTTTGTGTTATCTTCTCTGCTACACTGTACTTAACAGAGCCCAATACATATCAGCTGTTATTTATGAAAGACTTAGACTTATTCCATGGAAATATTGTGGCTTCTGTCTTCTGGTCTGCTACCTTAGTGATGGTGGGGTTCTTCCCTGTTTAGATCGATCTTTGGAATGTTTGATTAATAGAATGATTTTTCACTTATTACTAATAATGATTTTGAAAAATCTTGGCCTGAATAATTGATCATCTTTTTTTCTAGTATGGAAACCATAGACTGTAGAGTATCAGTTACTGACTGCAAAGGAGAAAGAGACACGTGTCTTTGCGATGAGTTACTGAAACAGCAAGTTGATGGTGGAAACTGAATACGCAGTTGCTCTTTGAACAAGAGGTGTACTTTCATTGGTTAAAGAGGTTTTTGTTACAATTACTATTTTTCTCTAGCAAAACTATTGCTGAGCTTCTTCAGGACATTAAAAGTAGACTTTGACTCAAAAGATTACGTAAGAAGAGAATAAATACAAGTGCAGGCAATACAACTGGAAGTTCTTTACTGTGGTAGTTGCCTCCTCAGCTGTCTTCCTGAGGTCAACAGTGCTTGCATTTCTTTTGAAGCCGTGACAGCTGACAGCAATTTCTGTGAGAATGACCCTTCTCATAAGGGAGTAATTGGGCTTGCTAGTAACAGGATGACTGCTATGGGGTGAGCTTCCTATATGCCCCTCACAGGCCAGATTACTGTATCTCTGGTCACATCTGTGAGCTCTCTAGGACACTGGAGACTGGGTGCAAACCCTTTGTTAGTCACCAACATCCACCCTCCAAGCCTGTGTGTGCTGGAGAAGAAAGCAGTAGGCATGGCGTGCTTATGCACAGAAGGATGCTGTGCTGTTTTGTTCTGTGCTGAGCCTTCTCCTGTGACCTGTGCTGCTTTCTCAGGGTGCTGTCTTCTTCCACAGTGAACAGTTTGTGATGGTGAGCACGAACCAGCTGGAGCTGACCTGGTCAACAAGTCTTGATGACCCAAAAGTGCTCAGGTGCTCTCTTGACCAAATAAGACCTATTGACTACCTTATTATACCCAAAATCTATAATTTTTCTTTTTTTAATAAAAGCCATTTTAATTTCCCATAGAAGGCAAAGAAAGCATTAGTAGCTGCCTGTGAGTTGGTGTTACTAAAACAAGAATTTTTAAAAAATACCCCCTCACATGTTACTTTTGATGCATCTAAATTGAAATAATACTGAGTAGTGCCAAGGATTTTAAGTCATCAGTGATAGATTGGGATGTTTATTCAAATCTAGATCTTTTGCCAAATTGAATTTACTTTTATGTGATGGTAAAGGCCAAATGAATCACCGAGGGTTGCACTGTGCATAGTGGTTTCATTACAGAAACTCATGTAAATGTTTCAGTCTGTGGACAGTTATTAATGCTGCTATAATCTAGACGTCTGCATTGTGTAATGAAACAGATGCCTAATGGATGGTGTATTAATTGAAACTCTCCAAGGGCTAGTTTGGATCTTAGTCTCGTTTATTTCGATTTTCATTAGGAAGCTGATTGTGTATGTGTGTGTCAGCATTGTGAAACAATGCTGTAAATCTCGTGTGGGGAAAGGGGCAAATACACGTTTTTAGGAAAGTAATATGCGAGGACAGGAATTTTCCATGTTGCAGAATATTTTACATTTTCTGAAAACTATTTTTTGGGGGCAATATTGATCAGCCTTGTCCAGGGGGGAAAAAAAAACCAACACAAACCTCCTGATGTGACAGGAGGGAATTCACATCTGTGTAAACCTTCTTTTTAACTAATCTACTTCTGATATTTGACTTAGAACTTTTCTTTAATGTCTGAAGGAATTGAGAGAAAAATGAAGATGTCTGCTGGTATAATAGGCAATATAACTATTAATTCATTAAAGCAGACTTGCCAGACTTATTTTCTTGGAAATTCTTGCTGCCCATATATATATTTTAATTAAAATGTCTTCACTTCTTCATCTAAAATAAAAATTAATAACTGGCAAAGAACATTCAATTAATTCATTTTGCCCTCTTAAGTGTATATTTCTTCTATATGAATGGAAAGAAAATAAGCATTTAGATAGAATCTCTTCTAATCATTTAAGTTGATATTTTAGTATTTGTAATTTTCTTGTAATATCCTTGGAATTTACTGTAATTTGTAGTGGATGGAAATTACTGCTGGACTGCCTGAGCGGTTCAAGTAGATGCAAGTGGAGAGTATGTGAAGCGAGGTGCCTTCCCTTTGCTTGTTCCCTATCAGTGAACCAGCCTTAACTAGACAATGGTGGAAGCTAACAGTCTCCTTTGTTGCCCTGTTGAAAAGAGGGGATGGATCTGTATTTTTTTGGAAAAAGCCTTGAGTAACTGTCTCATCTTTCACACACCCATACTTTTTGAGAGACTTGAGCAGTGAAACACCAGAAATCCTCTGTGAAAGGAAGAAAACTAAAAAGAGGCATAGTACATTGCTTGGCTCAGTCATGTTGCCTTCAGTTGATTCCTTCTTCTAGCCTTTTGTGTATTCCTTAGCTTGTAATTTATTCAGGAACTCATTTCTGGTACTATATTTGTGAAGCTGCATGCAAATTACTTACTATATTTATACCTCAGAAGGTTTGATATACTGAAGGCTCTCATTCTAAGGCTTCTAGTTCATAGCGTGATATAGAACCAGATCACAGTCATATTTTATTGCAGATTACATTAGATAATTTCATAAGAATAAATTTCTACTTAAAAACTTGCAATTCGTAAGGCAGATTTATTGGGCGAAAAAAGAAGTTAAGCATTTTATAGATGAATATTCATCTGTTTTTCCTCAAAGAACCAATAAAGCTTTACTTTATAATATTTTTTGAATAATATGGGTTTCTTAGTTGTATGTACAATATAGTTATGTTAACTGCTGCTAGGTTTGATTTCTGCTAACATTGCCTCACCAGCTAATTTTGAAAGGAACATCATGTTGTGAGTAAAATATTTCCCATTCACATTCACTGGAAGTATTTTTAAGTGCCAAAATCCTATGTCTACACACTGTATTGATCTGTAGAAATGAAAAATTCCACTTAGAGTGGTGCATTATTTTATCCAAAATTAAACGGTGATTACGTTTTTCTAAAGTGGACCCGTTCTTAATTCATTGGTAATGCTAGATTGTTGCAAACACAAGTTGATTGCAAAAAGAAAGGTAGAAGTGTCAATCCAACTAATTTACAGTCAAATAAGCTGTTATTCTTTATTTTTGCAAAAGCTTGAAGTTTCACATATTCATATGCAACACACTGATTTCACAAAATGAATGATTTCTCTTTATGTCTTCATAAGAAGAATGATGGTCTTAATGCAGATTTGCCAAGGTTTTGGTAATATTCTTTTAAAGTGCCTTATAAGAAGCTGCTTTGCAAAAGATCATATCTTTCAAATGCCATTTTCCATGACATTTCGTTTGTTAATTGCTTTCATGTGCATACTCATAATCTTTAAAATGCAGTGTTTTCTGTAATAAACACTTCTACAGTAGTTCAAATGAGTTTAGTGCAAGAAGGGGAAGATGACACCGTATATCATTAAATAAATTAAGACAGTGATGTTTTTGATCTGTGTACTTTCTATGTGTGTTGTATTTAGTGTGCATTGATAAAAGCCTTGGCATAAAATGCAGAATACGAAACAATGAGGGAAAATTTCTCTTACTTTGAGTCATTATAAACTGCAAATTAGAAGTGGAGCATAGAGAGGAAGAAACTGGACTGGGCAATGGACCGAGGTCTGAGCAGTGTAACCTGGATTGGAAATCAGCCCTGCCCTGAGCTGTTGACCCGCAGATCTCCCCTCCATCCATAATGGTTGTACCATTCTGTGAAAGCTGAATTTATGTTTGTTCTTCCCAAGCACTGCAAGAGTTATCCTTGTTGTAACTCTACTGATGAAACTGCTTGATAAAACTGTATCCAACGGATAAGAAGGTGAATAGTGGTTGTCATACAGCTGGCTTTTTGCACTGGTTAACTGAATTCTTCAAGAGAAATTTATGTGGAAGTGTGCAGAAGTTCTATGTATTTTGCACAGGTAGTTTTGCTTTAATAGTGTGCTATCTTGGGCAAAGAGGATACCAGAGACTGTTAGTGTAACTTCCACACAATTCTGCATCCTGTCAGGCAGATGCTGGAAACCCAGTATGACAGGAGGAATGAAGAAGCTAAAAACCAGGGTACATGGCTACAAAAAGCAGCTTGGAGTTGTTTTCTTTGGCATCGAAGTAAAGATCGAACAGAAAGTTGCTTGCAGTTACTTTTTGTCAGTGTTCACTACTGCCACTTTCACCATTAACATTCTTCTTATAGAAAGTGAGTGTTATTTCTAAATGTTTATTCACCTGTTTTCAAGAACACCTTCAGAGATGTTTTCTAGACATTGAAGAGTGGTTAATTAGGAATTAGTGTGGTGGTTCAGCACCGGTGATTTGAAATATTATAGTTATACAATTTCCCATCCCTCCCCCAGTGGACATGATACCATCACTTTGTCTCTTGGGTGTATATAGGCAACCAATGAAGGTTTTAAAATTCTGTGGCAGAGGAAAAGGTGAGCTTCAAAATGGAGAGCACTGTAGATATTGCTGTTATTTTAAAATAATGACTTGACAACCTGACATTCTAACCTTTTATTTCTAGTTAAAAAGCCAAATGAAACATGAGAGTAAATGTCTTTTGCTGCCTGTTAATGGTAGTATTCACAAGGTGGAGTTTTTCTGTAACATTCTTCATGCTAAATGGAAAGAAAACATAGGTATTTGATGAGAAAAGGTGATTTTTAATCATAATCCTCTTCTGCCCGTTGTGTGAGTGTGCTTCTGAACTCATCTCTTGAGTATAGTCACACTAAAAGTAAAGCTGATTTTGCTTAATTGCTAAGATATGTATTTTATCCTGCTAGTTCACTGCTTGCCCCAAAATCGGCAGAAGTTGTGCACTAGTTTGACTTTACTCCTAACACCTGAGAGCTTGTTTTCATAGTCTCTTGCCTGGAGACTGAATTTTGTTTGTATTCTGAGACCGCTTGTTTGCAAAGAGTACATGCAGTCTAGTAGATTTATTATAAATACATAGTTCTCCAAACAATGATTGAAGTCTCTTAAAGATAAGCCAGTCATGACCAATTGAAAGTCTTCCAAATAAAATGTCAACCTAAAGATGTTCAAAACGACAGTCAAAGAAAACATTGGCATGATTAGTAAGAGTGCATGGATTGGATGTTTTTTTTGTTTTGTTTTGTTTTGTTTATAAATACATTTTAGGGTTATGATCAGATTTGAGTCTCTAGCTTACCATTGTAGGCATAAATTTAAAAGTTCGTCTGTCCCTGAAAGTGGCCTTGCTAGCTTTATGGGAATTAAAAACCTTTTTGTTGCCCACTAATTTGAAAAATGTAAGGAATAGACGTATATCTCTATCAACTCTTCTTGCAATTGGGGCTTATAGGTAATGACCAAACCTGAAATCTGGTTACACAGAGGAAGCGTTTAAAAATACAGAAGTAGAAAACTTTTTGTAGCTCCCCAATATACATGCTTTTTATGTGTGCATGTGTATGCACATAGTTTATTTTATACATATGTATTCATATAAATACACATGTACGACACCCCACCCCCCCAACCCCACTGGTGTAGGTGCTTGTCTTTATTCAGGTGTTTCATGCTAGTTAAAAGCCAGAGCGCATGAAGGATGTGCAGAGGTACTTGTGGATCTTTTCTTTCTGTTGTCCTTGGACAATGATGTCAGTCAAGAGAGCTGTATGGCCAAGAGTAATCAATAGCTGATGGTAAATAACACAAGGATGTTGATCGTCAAGAACTTTTTTGAAGCAGACTTGCATGAAAATACGGTGTATCTATGTATTCCTGTCTGAACCTCACTGGAAGGCTTTTTACAGTTGTATTCTGACTCTTTGATATCACATCCATTCTGTGACATCTCATCTGTGACATTTTGTGTTTTAAGATTTAAGTGACATTTCAAATGAAATTACCAACCTCCTTGGCTAACTTAAAGTGCCACAGAAAGGGTGAGAGATCCTACCTGAGGATGCGTGTCTCATCTCTTAAATGGAACTGGATTTGGTTTTGCGGCAGGAGAAAGGAGGATCCTCTCTCTCAAAGGGCCAGTCTGGTGTGCTGGGCCCAGTCCCCATCCTGCCACAGCACTCTGGTTGCTTCTAGCCAGGGTGAAGGTGAGCCCACAAAGTGCTCTGAAAGCTGTGACTTGTCTTCCTCCAGTGGGGAGTGCTGTCATTAACCAAAGACCTGCTGTGGAGTGCGGAGCTGGCTGGGTTGCTTGACACAAGCGTGGACCTTGCTGCCTAGACCTGGGGTTGTTTCCAGCCCAGGGGAAGGGACAAACTGTATTCATTCATACTAGAAAGGTCACCTTTGGGGTTTTGCTGTTCCACCCATGATGTCTCACTCCCTCATCTTTGGATACTCATTGGGCGGAGGTGTCTGTGTTTGACATTTCAGAAATATTGATTGCTAGGTGCTAGTTCAGAGAGAAAAAGGAATGAAAGCCCAAGCTTACGCTACTCTGTTTTATGACTTATTAGCTGTGTAGCACAGATTGCTCTAGATGTCTGCCCTCTGTCTCCTTCCTTCTCCTTTAAAATATGATTATTTTCTGAAGTGCTGTTTGGAAAGATGTTAATGAAAGCTATTTCGAAATCCAGTCTCTCCTGTAGAATTTTTTTCTGTCCAACAGAGCAGCAGTTTTCTCATGGGATGATCAATGCTGCCACACGAAGCTCAGTGGAAGCAGCATGAATTTTATGTCCTTCTGAAGGGGACGAGTCACATGACGAAAAACTGATGTACTCCTTTCTAAGATGGTTTGCTGCTTGTGGTGACCCAATACCCCATCACACTTTGAAAAGATGTATCATCTGTACATCTTTTTTTATTTTTTTTTGTGTGTGTGCAGTATATAAGGCAAAAGCAAGCCTCACTTGACAAGAATGGAATAAATCTCTGAAGTACGGGAAGTAGTTGTAGGATTGTCCAGCGGATGAACACAACCTTTTCTCTAGGTGGCAACAAACTATTAGAAGGTAGTGAATGCTTACAGAGAATGCCTGAACAAAACCAACATTAAATAGATAACTTATCCTGAAGTTTCTACAACTTCCTTTTTTATAATTCACTATAATTACTATTTTCTAGAGTAAAGAATTAGACAGCACTTATTAGATAAGTATGATTCCTAGTTCAGAAAAGAGGAGTGGCATGTGACCTGTTCAGACGTATGTAGGGTATTCTTTCTTTTGTGTGAGATAAGTTCTTTTTAAATTTTAGAAAGAAAATAGACGAGTAAAGTAATTGTAATTATTGAAATTAGCTTCTGTTGATGCCATGACACACCTCTGATGTGGTAGATGTGCTTTTTCTGCATCTGCCCTGCTTGTGGGATGTTAATCTAGCCTGTCCAACACTGATAGGCACTAATGAAAGAGAAAAGCAGGCATACTGTCTGAGACTGTAGGGTTGAACAAATGGGTCTTGAAGAAGACTCTTCCTCCAAGCTGTTGTACAGGGCGTTCAGGACTCTGCTGGATTGCGGGACTGTATGGTGGAATGTATGTACTAAGGTGTTTATTGTGGGAAACAAAATGGTGAGAGAACGGGGAGCCAGAAATAAAGGTTGAGAAGAAGAAACCCAACTGGATGGCAAACAATACAGTGCTAAATGGTATTAATATTTTCCAATTAAGTAGACAGTCACTGAATAACTACTGTGTTAATCAGGAAGCATCAGATATGTGGTGTATTGAGGACAGCATTTCAAATTTGGAAGCCTTGTGTTGGTGTTCTGGGAATTCTATGGCTTAAGAATATTTCAAAATCAAAACGTGTGGCTGTGATAATATACTGATGTCAGCCTCTCACAGGAATATATTTAATGATCTGAAATAGCCAAAATAATTTGTTTTTAAAAAGAAAGTTGGAGGAGAAGTGGCAAAAATATGAGCCCTTATGTTTAATAAATAAAACATTTATTTTATAAATAGACAAAATACCAAAGAGTTCAAATACTGTTTTCATTTAGCTGCACTCTGGCATGTGTGGAAGGTGAATTTTGGGGATGGTACATTGTAAGTAGCTTATAAGCTTCAGAAGATATGATCATATTTCCAACAATGCTTATTCTGTGGAATAATCTACTAAAGCAGAAAGTATTTTTTGTATCTCTGGTGGTGGAGACTGTATTTTATGTTCTAAAAGAGGTCTTTTCTTTTTAATATTATTCATAAGCTCATGCATGGAATTGCCACAGTGACAAGAAACAACAGTTTCCATTCACCGTTTCCAGATTTAAATTAAATGTATAAGGAGTATTCAAAATGTTCTTTTTTCCCCTCCTCATCTGTAATGACAATTTTGTTTTTCGAGTGTTGCCTTCCTGCTCTGGCTCTTGACTTTGCTTGATCCCCGTATAACTGTGTGGGGCTGCCTTTGCAGATGCTCATTGCCTCCATCTTGCATTAACAGTAATATTTTTTACTCCTTGTGGACAAAACGATTATAGCCCCAAATGGATGACTTCTCAATTAGTGATGTACAGGAATACAATATGTTCACTCTTGACAGTTTGTTAACTTTAGCAACTTTTTCACTATAGATGTCACTTGATAGGATTGTTCAACTCCTCACAACTCTTGCTAATTTTCCTGCCCTCCACCAGCCTGTGCTGAAGGTGTTTGGGGGAGCAGGGGGGTGGCAGGAGAGGGGTATCTGGAGTGGGGAAGGAGTTTTACTGGGTTGGCAGTGCCCCTTACCCTGGGGTAAAAATACCCAAGTGCTGGTGGGGCAAGGTGTGGAGTAAAGTGGAGTTCAGTCTGGTTATATTAAGTTTGGTCATGTTCAAGGTAAATACAGAGGGAGGCTTTTTTTTTTTTTTTTTTTTTTTNAAAAAAAAAGCCCTTCCACAATCCACAGCTGATTTGATGTGATCATGCTTTATGCAGTTTTGGCTTTTGTTGAAACTGCTTATTTCAGCAAGCAGCTAATGTGTGTGGAGTACAGAAATTAGTTGATACCTGATTTTCTCTTGCTGCAGTGAACCACCTTTGCAGATCTGTTGTAAATTCATACATTTCTTACAAATGCTGATGTATGATCAGTTGATTTGGCAGTAGGCTTATGGCATTGGTAAATTCATTGCTTCTATCCAGACTAGATAGCAAAATTTTCCAGTAATAAGTGTAATAAAAAACACAGTAGAGCAGGAACATTTTTTTTCCTTCGTATTTTCAATCATTTCTGCAATTCATTTTTATAACCTCCCCCAGCACAATAACTAGGTTTATAACAGTTTGCAGTGTAGCATTTTTAGAAAGGCTTGTAGGTTTTTTTTCAAATCTGAACCAAGTAGAAAATAATAAAAAAATTCTCCTCCACTACTTTCTGCTTTTCCTTTTCTCATTTAGGTTTCTTCCTTCTGTTCCCTCTGTCTTTAATCAATAGATCAGTAGTATGCCAGCTGCTTCTACCGCTTCATTTGTTTTAAGCATTCTTTGTATTATTTCCATTTTGCTCACCTGTCTTTTTATTGTTACAGTGCACTGACGGCACTTCAGAAAATAGCTTATCAATATGTAAAGAGGGTTCTTTCCTCTTTTCTTACACGGAAGGTCCTTGAGATGTCAGTGCCCTATCTAGCCCAGGTTTCATGTCAGTAGTTTGACTGTAGCATGTAGCTCATTAAATAGTGAACCTGATTTGTCTTAAAACAAAAAAGTATGGTTGACTTCAGAATTGATTTTGAGCAATACACTACAATAAATAGACTTTTAAAAAATGTGTATGTTTATGTGTATATATATATGTAGAAAGAAAGGATGCTTAGATCAGGTGGTTAAGACTGAAGAATCTGAGCTGACACTGTCCTTGTAATCTCCTTACCTCATTTAAAATTTGCATTTTAGGTTCTTTAGTTGCAAAGAACTTTAAAAATTAAAAGATATTAAGCATCCTTACAGAGGTAGCTGTCCTTTAAATTGCTCTATGTACTGATGCCCCCATGATGAGCACCAGTCAGGCAAGGAGACTCATCTGTAAAAGCAGATACTTGTATTTTCTGTAGTCCTTTTTTAATTGGAGAAATTTGAAGTGGCTGATGTTGCTTTTCTCTACAGTCAGTTTCAAAGGAAATTTTTTTTTCTGAAGGGGATTTCCATCACAAGATCGTGCAGTATTGCAGGACTGATAAGAAAACTCCCAGGGGTTCTCACATTATTGTGAATGAATGTAGTACAGTAATAACTTACGGAGTGTGGAGACAGGCTGCAACTTTTTGCTCTTGTCAGTGAAAAATAAAGATCTGTAATTTATATTAAAGAATAAATTGTTGGTAAGCCACTGTTTGCATTGGTCAGACTGAACAGAGACTGTTATTGTACAGCAGATAATGATTGGGTGGAAATGCTTTTCTCTGAATTAACTTACATTATCCTCCTCCTCTTTTCCTTGGTGTGTTCCCAAACTATACTGCTCCCATCAGTGAGAAACAGATTCCTATGCCTGAGTCTGCTATATCTAGAAATCTGCAGTAATCAAAAGAGTGCAAAATATCTTTGTTGTATTGCGATTGGAGGGGTAAGCTGCCTTTCTAAAATTCCTTTGAAAAGTTGATTACTTGATGACATGAGTAATTCCTTCCTCTTGATTCAGTGCTGCAGCATTTCATTGCTTATTTTCCAACTGGAGCCTTTGGCTGATGCCTTGGGCTCCTGCCATGTTGTACTTTTCCTTCCCCATTATAACTCTTTTCTAAATATCAGATGGTGCTTATTTTTTCTGGATAAGTGGAATGATGTTCTCCATCAACAGTCTTGCTTTTAGTGACACTGGGCCCTTGGCCCATCTTTTCATATTAATTGATCTCACTCCATCTCCATTGAGTCTTGGTTCCAGCAGATCTAAGTGGTGGAACTTTTAGCCACTGTTTTAGTCCACACTTGCCAGATGGCATTGCAGGGAACCGCTGTAGGTGTATTTGATGCAGCCTTCCCAGTTTCAATCCAAACATGACTTACAAATGCCTCTTTAGAATCTAATGATGTATTCCAGCCTGAGGTCAATATCGTTCCCCAAATTCTGCAGGGTCTCTCTTCTAGGTTCATCAATAACTGTGGCTAAACAAGGGAAAGGACAGCCAAGAAAACCCTCCTCAGTGGACATTGCACATAATAATTAGGTTGGGGCAAGTGAGACTTTAAAAAAGTAAAAGCTTAAACAGAAGCTGGTAAGAAAGGCAGATGTTTCTCATTTCATTAGTAATTCAGAGCTTAAGTGAACTAATTTGTATGTGCCACTTAATCATCTCTGTGTCCTTCTGTCAATACCCATTGTATTGTCAGGAGACCATGTTTCCTGAACTTTCTCTCACTTGCTTAATACTCAGAAATTTCCCAATGCTGGAAGAAATTTGAAATATTTTGAAGTTTGTAAATGTTAATTAACATTTTCAATTTTTCTTCAAATATTTCCTTATGTTTTCCATTGCAATTTATTATGTTTTAGAGATTGATATTTTACAATTTTCACTTCCAAAAGTAAGACTGGTAAGTGAAAAACTGCAGAAAATACTATATTGCCTTTAAGAAATAATTTGAATTGGTATTCTTGCAGTAATGTTACTGTTTGCATACCAGAGTAGATCGCAAATTGAACATTTTTACTTAAGATATAAAAATTCTTCTCCCCCAAATGCATCTGTTGTTGTTGTTGTTTTAGAGCTTTGAAAGCCCATGTGTTCTGTTAATGCTTCAGGTTGAAGAGTAAATATTTGTAAAACAAGTCAAATTTAGCATCTGCTGTGGCTTTTTGTGGTTTTGATCCAAATAATTTTGATAGATTAATACAGTCAGTTAAATACAGTAAACACAAGAGTAATCTGAAAGGCTTTTTTAAATTAGGCTTAATGTTTCTCATACTCTTCCAGTCATTCTGCACTCTAGAGAATTTCTTAGGAGATTTCCAGCAAGAGCTTCCCTCTTCCAGTGTGTGTGGCAGCTTCCTTTTTTTCTCAGAGGGAGATGCTTGCTAGTGGTTGCTCAAAGCGATCACTGTAAGAAAAGAATATTTTTCCATCTTTCATGGGACTAACACATCACCTCTGCTTCCTTATAACATGAGTCAGCATTTTTCCCTTCTTCTCTGCTGTTAGAAATGGTGGAAATTTGTGGCTGCTTTAGGCAGGATATTCTTTCTGAGTAACTGAATGGAATTGGGTCAAGTATCTTTTGGCAAGTGTTGAAAGTTTTGCATATCTCAGAATATGAAAATGTAAACTGTGTTAAGGTATGGTTAGAGCTTGATCTAAAACAGGTTGATTTGATCTAAATGCACAGATAAGGGCACTTAAAGTGCGGTAACACTCCTGGGGGAGGAGATGATTAATAAAAATGTTGAGTTCAGTCTATAGCCATTAATAAAGAAGTATTCTTGATGTCATATGATATACTTTCTACATGTGCAATGCTTAATTTGGGCTAGTTTTAGCATCCCTGGTGTATAATTCAAATTGTAGGGATTTCCAAATAGATTTTTCTTTCTACTTTTACTAAAGGAAAGATCAAATGGGGAGCTTCTGCTAATAAGACAATCGAAAGCTACAGTCTGCGGTCTTCCAATATTCAGCATGTTACTAGCATTAGCCTAATTGGTGCAGATATCCCTATGTGACTTACTAAAATTCTCTGTGTTACTGAAAATAGTCTCATAAACTGGTGCTATGGGGAGTGAGCTGTGAACATAGTGAAGCCTGCTGCGAGTTATCTGGAAGGCACAATTTGTATTCTTTCATTTCTTTTGTCATTTATTGTGAAACTTTGGTATATGCAGATATGTGTGCTACACTTGCCAAAAATTGAAAAATAGTAGATAAAAGATGCTGCAGAAGAAAAGGGAAGATTCCTTTCCCTTTTAAGCATATGAAAAAACCTCCCACGTTTACTCATTTGAACTGTGATTTCAGGAGTTCTAAAGGTTCCTGCGTCTGTATGGGTATTTGACTGTAACTAAAGTCAGTAATAATAAACAAGAACAAAAATGATGAAAATGGCATTGCTGGAGAGAGTGTAAGAGAAGGGCAAAGAAGCTGGTGAAGGGCCCGGAGAACAGATCTTATGAAGAGCGATTGAAGGAGTTGGGATTGTTTAACTTGAGGAAGAGGAGGCTGAGGGGAGACCTCGTTACTCTCTACAACTACTTGAAAGGATACAGTAGAGAGGTTGGTGCTGGTCTCTTCTCACTGGTAATTAGTGATAGAAGAGAGGGAATGGCTTCAAGCTGCAACAGGGTAGGTTTAGGCTGAATATTAGGAAAGAATTTTTCAGAGTGGTCAGACACTGGAATAGGCCGCCCAGGGAGGTGGTTGAGTCACCACCCCTGAATGTGTTTAAGAGTTGTTTAGATTTGGTGCTGGGGGATATGGTGTAGGGGAGAACTTTGTAGAGTGGGGCTGATGGTTGGACTTGATGGTCCCAAGAGTCTTTTCCAACCTGAATGATTCTACATAGTTTACAAAAAGAATGTTCGGCATGATTACCTGAGATAGTTTTTATATTTTGGATTGTACAGTTGTGTAACCTTTTTAGGTTAGCAGTATACTCTATATTTGAGGCTTATAAATTAAAATATCAAACAACTCGTAGCAATGAAAAATTGTGTATTCAATATACATCTTTGCTGCAAGTATAAATAAAGTTCAATAAGACTGATACAGATCTATTGTGGCTACACTAAAATGGGCATAAATGCAGTAGCAATTATTAGTATTTTGAAATAGAACCAAGCAATCTGGAGATGTTCAATGAGACAAACTTACAAGTTCTTCTAAAGAAAAGCACACATTTCGGTGGCCACTTAGATCAGCTACAGATGCTGTTCCATGTCAGTGTGTATGTTACTTCCCATGGATTGCTGGTGTGCCTTAAAGGATGTTTTATTTCTTTTCAGAGTAGTAGAGTACAGCTATAGTAGAGCTGATTGTAGACAGTTTTTGCATTATATTCAATTATTCCATTTCAAACGCTAAAGAGGATTAATTTATTTTTTCCAAAATGAGTGAAAATACGTGATAGGGACATAGTGGTTTTAAAGGTTAGAAGTTCGGCTCTTAGCTCCTGCAGTAACATGCTTTTAGCATTTTTTCCATTATCTGTCTGGAAAGCTGTACTGTTTTAACTGGTAATTTTAAAGTAAGTTTAATTGAACAGTGCATGATAAGTAATAAATTTTAAAAATAGTTAAAATAAGCTTAATCTTTTTAGGCTATTAATTATTGGCAGGATTAACTTCAGCTAAAGTAAGGTACCTTTAAGCAGAGACATGAATAATGAAACCAGTAATGGCAAAGTCTCAGGAATGAGTGAAATAAAGAGTGTGTAAACAAGGTGGTAATTTAAAGTCAAATAAGTTTCTTGGTGGATGTAGCATCTAAAATGCATAAAAGACTTTGTAAGAGCTATCTGTTTAATGCTTTTCAGAATTTGGAGGTTGGGACTTTGTAAGAGCTATCCCTTTAATACTTTTCAGAATTTGGAGGTTTTAGCAATAGTTTGTAAGAGCATTTCTTGCTTAAAAATAGTAATAATGACTTGATATTTTGCATATTCAAGAATATTGCATAGGAATGAATCCTTACAATTTGTGCTAGTCACATGCCAAATAATATTATGGTTGGTTTCTGCCTTGCTTCGCTGCAGGTGTTTGCTAGCATGGTGTACTTTTCAGCAAGAATTAGTTTTTCATTTGAAATACTGAATGTCAGCCAGTCAAGTTAGCCCACAGACAATGCCCAACAGAAGTTGTTCAATAACTAGTTACAAAGAATAGCCTAGGTGCTATCAATACAGTGATTTTGTTTAGAGGTTGGTCTGCCAGCTCAGTTTTGTTGCTTTAATATCTTATCTGATCCGCCTTTCCAGTCCTTGTGTTGCGTACTCACCTTTGATACCAGAAAAATGCTGGATTGCTTATTTTGAGGGGTTCATCCAGAACCTACTCTTTTAGTCATTAACTTACATCATCTCAGTTCCTATAATGCATTAATAAATAAGTTTCTTCTTGCAATCGTTTCAGCAGCTTTTCCAACACAGGATCCCCATTTTTATTGAAGGTGACATACTATGGCTTGTTAGGTGAATCTGTTTAAGATGTAAGTAGCTGCAGCTGATTTGTGGTGTTTAGAAGCATGCTCATATATTAGTCCTCATGAGCTTTCATTTAGAAAGCGGTACCAATTTTGCATTTTTTTTGGTGCATTTTAAAAGTATTGTTTATTTGATGTTGCTCTTGTTCCCATGGATTTTTGCAATTGGATATTTTGTGAACCATTAAAAAAAAATAAATAAAAAACCCCAAACCTTCGTGATGTTTTACGCAAGGCCAGATGCTTATCTAAGCATCCAGAACATCAGCAGATGGTGACATGGGAAACATGGTGTTCACTGGCAGAGGTTAATGCTGCATGGGTGTGATGTTTGGACATTTTATTTTCATTGTGGCAGGACAGCTGCATATCAGCATAATCATCTGTACTGAAAAAAAAAGGCAAGTCAAAAGGGGTGTGTGCAGTCAGTAAGTATGGATTCCTAGCAAATTAACAGCACAATGTCATGCAATACTTACAAAAATATCAAAATATAAAGTAAATAAAAGAGGAGATTAAAAAATAAAAGCTCCATAAAAATTCCTGTTTTCTAAGGGTCAGGATACTAAATTTTTTTTGTTTCATATTTTTTATGGAAAGTCATTGTTGAAAGGAAATAAATCTTCACAAATTACATTCTTTGATAGACTTTGGTCTCTTCCCTTGGTGTCCTTTCTTCTTAATACCAAAAAAAATCTTTTGGACCCATGTTGCTTTCTTTTATTAGTCTTCTCCCATAAGAGTAGCCTGCTCAGATGTACTGAAAATGTAGCAAATAAAATTTGGTACCTAAGCCTTCATGAGCATCTGAGTCTCTCATCTCCTTATTTTGTATAGGTAGCAAGAATAGTAATTCTTCCATCCACAGATCTCAAAGCACTTTGCATGTGGTGATTAATTGCAGTAGTCAAATTGTCCTTGTTTGATATAGCTAAGTCTTGAGGATCGGGGGCTGACCTGAAACATCACATGATCTCACAACAAAACATTGTCAAGCGCTGAAGGACAAGCAGGTGTCATTTACACTTTTATCTTCTCTCTCTTTCATTACTTTTCTGCATATCTGCACCTAGTGCCTTGTTTAACTCTCTGCCAAACTTGTGTGACTGTGTGTTGTCTGGTGTGATTTTTTTTGAAGAGATGGAAATTGTCAGATGAGCTGTTCTGGCGGGTTTTTATCCTGATACCCTCATCCTCACCAACCTTTAGATTTTATTTGTAATTATACACTGAAATGTCCCATAATTGCATAATATTATCCATTAGTGCTTTCTGGCACAAAAGCTGATATAAACACTGTTTTTCTGTTCCTGACAACTGGAAGTGCTTTTTCATTATTACTACTTGAATTCCTCTGAGATCAGTACAGCTTTTCTCTGCTTTTTTGTTCTTTTAAGAGATATTAAGAGGGAACAGGTAAAACATAAAATCTTCTGAAATCATAAAAAATCGTTTAGTGTGCTTCATAAAATAATGATGGTGTCCCTCCCCGCTTTTTCTCAAAAAACTGTTCCATTTCTCTTTTTGTTCCCTTTAGCAGTTTCACCTGTGCTGTTACATTAAGTAACAACAAATCCAAACTTATTTTGGATGTGCAAGTACTTGACTTCTCATTTTCTTCACTAGCAAAATGACGTAATTAATGAGGGGGGGGAAAAAAAATGTTTTGTACTTTCATTATCACCAGAACACTAACTTAAAAATAATCACTGCACCCCCTCTTTTTTTTTTTTTTGTTTTTAATTTATTTAATGAATTTGGCCACGCTAAGGGAGACTGACCTTTTTAGGTTTGCTAAGAATCCTCTTGCTTAGACTCAGTTGTAGGAAATGCAAGTGTTAATTTCCAAGTCTTTTTGCAGCAACTGTTTTAAGCTGTTTTACGTAACATTAAAAACTAGTTTATCATTGTACAGAATTTGAGATACCAGATTCAGTTGAAGAAATTGTGACTGGAAGCCTGATGATGCTAAAAATAACAAAGGTAATTGCTGGACTCCCTTTATTTGGGATATGCTTTCCTGATGGTCGCTTGTATGAAATAGGAAGGCAGCACATTTTGTGCAAGGCCACTTCGTCAACTTTCAAGAAGCTGAGAAAATATCATGGCCAGGCAGCAGATTATCTGTATGTTCTGAAGCCAGAATAATTTCTGAGTGGTGGTAGTGAGGGTCTCTGTCCAGAGAAGATGTATTTAGTAGCTACAACCCTTCAGGTTTTTAGATCAAGTTTAGTACTGGGTACTGTTGGGTGGGCCTTGAAAGGGTGCCTGTAGAATGTAAATTAAGATAAAGGTGTGTGCTGCCTTATCATACAGTAACTGTGTCTTGATAAAGTAGGGTCCTATTGGGCAGCTTTCATCTCATTGGGGTAGCTGGCAGTCCAGATGAAATAGAGATCACTGGTAGAAGAAGTCCTGTATGCACCAGACAAGAGTTAAAGAAAACTCAGTCTTGTGTCACGAACGAAGGCTGCAAGAACACGAGCTGAACTCCCATCAGGGCTCAGGGAAGCCATGTAGAGGTTTAACTTGAAATTTATTGGGAGCAACGCATCACTGGGTCTGCTGCTCGCAGATCACCTTTGCCTCAAACAAGTTCATCTGAAGATTAAATGAAACTTCATAAATTGTTTTTTTTTGGCAGAATTAAGAGCCCATTGATCCTGACAGAGCATAGAATTTCAAACCTACTGTTTGGGCTGCCACTGTTTTTTTTTTCTCGTTTCACTGAAAGATGACTGTGTGGTTGCAGGTGACATTGTAGAATAGAACTTAATGAAGGAGAGGAACTGTCTGAACTCGGCTTTCCTTTCTCCTTTTCTCTCTGCTCAAGGTGATTTTAAATGCCTTTTTGAGTACACTGTGTAATGGACAAGGCAGCAATTATTCCTTGTCAAATTTATGGTTACTTGATTATTTACATCAGCTGAAAGAGGCCAAAATCAATGGGAGCTCTTTTGTGCTAACAGTGGAACTTCATTTTATCCCTGTCAGAGACCTAATTTGCCTCAGCAACTGCTAGTGTCAAAGTAGGGCAGAGCCTCTTTCCCTAAAGACCTTAGACTAAAATTGCTAACGCTGCTCTCCTCTCTGGTGTCCTCAACAGACAGAAAACAGTCATACAGAGAAAACTAACTTTAAAAATCTAATATTCATGGGTGATGTCTATTATTTTCTGGTTCTCTGTAAGACAACTCTCTCTCTGCACAAGTTCATGGGTTTTAAAGTTGAAAGTTTCAATGTCATTTTGCCTCCTTAACCCCCCTTCTGAGAAATGCATGTGTTATTGTTTTCATCGTCAATCTTTTTTCCTACTGTTCTATACAAATCTGCTGTACATGTTAAGCATTATAGATAAAAGGTCTATCTTAAAGGTATTTTCATATATATAGCAGTTGCACTAAGTGATCATTGTACATCCCTTCCAACTGACACTCGCCATTCCAATTTCATTGCTGAGGAAGCTGTTTTATAGTTTGTTTGGTGAATTTTATACAAAAATACTGCAGTTCACCAGTTCTGTTGGCGTATAATGTGGCTCTGAATGAAAGAGTGTTTGTGAGCATGTCTGATGGTGTGACCTATATAATACTTCATGTTATTTAAAAATGACTGACCATGGTGCTGCTAGTTACTTTTTCTATGTAGCAGGGCTTGAACCACTCCATGTTGGCACATTTTCAGTAGGATCCTGATATGGGCTCAGAACTTCATTGAGTTTCAAATTTACCTCTTCCTTAAACTGTGATGGCCAGAGCCAGAGTATGGCTTTTATCGACTGCTGGAGGAAAATGCAGAGAGGAGAGATTACTTTAGCAGGTCGTAGGTAATAACACTGAAGGCTTCTTTGTTTTTTGAAGTGACTGACACAATAAAAAGAAGCATTTCTCATTTACAGTGACTTTTTGGAGCTATAGAATATCATTCTTTGATGAGTTTCATTTCCTTGTGGGCGAGCTTTCATTTGTGTTTGCTTTAATTTTAGTTGTATAAACACTAGGCATAGCTGAGATGCTTAATGCCTTTAAAGTTCATGGTCTCAAGGGGATCTGCAAGTACTCAATGCCCTTGACAGATGATCCATGGTTGCTTTTAAGAATTATAGACTTATCTAAGATGGAAGGGACCTTTGAGATCATCTAGTCCAACCGTCAACCTAACTCAGATTAAAAAGAAACACACCAAAAAGCAACAACCCATCACTAAACCACATCACTAAGCACTATGTCAACCCATCTTTTAAATACCTACAGGCATGGTGCCTCAACCACTTCTCTGAGCAGCCCATTCCAATGCTTAATAACCCTTTCTGTGTAAAAAAAAAATTTCTTGATGTCCAATCTGAACCTCTTCTGGTGCAACCTCAAGAAATGTGCTCCATTGCAAATCTGTTTGCTTTGTGCATAACCTCTTTTTACGTACAGGTGAGAAGCATGGAGGGGAGAAAAAGCCCCGAGTGCATAAACGTGGATAGTATTTATACCTTGTTAGTTATTGAGGAGTGTCAGAGAGCGGTTTGGAGTTGGTCTGTAATGACAGCTAGCATCTGTGGAAATGCAGCAGCCTGAAGAAACTCTTCAAGGGTGGTCTCCATATCCCCTTGCTTGGTTTTCAAGAAAACAATGGCTAAACATGAAAGGTCATACTTTGCACTTTATGTTAGTTAGCATACTGACAATTTGCATTTTTTCTGCTCTTTTTCTTAAAGTGACAGTAGAACAGTAGCTTAATGTTTGGACAAGTCACTTCTATTAACAGCGTATTTTTATATGCGATTGCAGAACCAGCAAGTCGAAGAAGGGATTTAGAGAGAAATGCAGCTTGCACATTTGCCTCATTGTTTCTGCCTTGAAGTTAGTACAGCTTCATTCTACAAAATATGCCAAAGACACTGGTCTTTTCTTCAGTTGAACAGGCTTCAGGTTTTTGCTTTTCATCCTTCCTGACATTCTTTCATTTTGCATGTTTCAGTGAGTTACTTTTGGCCATGTTGAACCTTTTTCACGTTATTGCTGAATGGCTGATTAGGCCCAAACTTCTCAAGTGGAAACTCTAGCACCAGAACAGACTTGTTCTGGG
The DNA here is from genome assembly GCA_013398155.1 of Pedionomus torquatus. Taxonomy (NCBI): domain Eukaryota; kingdom Metazoa; phylum Chordata; class Aves; order Charadriiformes; family Pedionomidae; genus Pedionomus; species Pedionomus torquatus. The sequence continues at coordinate 256,941 of VZRU01018546.1, forward strand.
AATACATACAGCTCTGGACAATTCAGTTCTCAGCCTTCATCCAGCTCCTGCTACACAAGGGGCAGGTGCCTCTGCCCTTTGCAGCTCTTTGGATCAGAGTATTGGAAATGGGTGTGCTCAGCATGGATGCTACCTGCCATGCCTTACTTTTGCTCTTCTGTGCTGGTCTTTTCTACAAAGTCCACTTTTAGTACTTTATTCCATACAGAGATTTGTGTGTGTGTGCACGTGCTTAGTCTCTGCCTTGTCCCCTCATTGAGACTTTAAACATGCAGGAAGTCAGACAGAATTTGGTCCTATATGTATCAAATGTTAGCGCACATATATTTCTTCTTCAGCAGCAGGACTGTCAAGTTGTTTTTTTTTTTCCTCAGACCTGCAGTTAAATAGTTTTTTATGTGAAAACTCAATAAGTACTAATCTTCCTCAGTTTTCACAATTCCAGGTTTTTTTTAAAAAACACAATATGAATTAATGTAAACCACTGGATATTTTTAAGATCCTCTTTTCCTCAAATTTTGCTGTACGCCAGCTGAAATTTTTCAGTGCCAGCTAATATTTTGTGACACCCAAACCTACCTTTAAGAAGGCACTGCCTGAATAAAAGCTAGTGTGGGTTGAGTTGCAGATACTGTAAGGTGACCCAGTGCTCTTGTGTCCTTGTGAAGCTGACTCTAACCCTCATTCTAAGCTTTTATGTGCAAATCTTCAGCTTCATTCCTCCAGCACAGGCGCTTCTGAAAAGTGGGTGGAGTCCTTGACTTTAAATGAGAGTTAAATAAGAATAAAAGCATACTGTAATTCAGTGGAAATGGAGATTCTGACTAACGTCAAACAATGAAAGCTCTGCCTGAATAAATTTGGAAAACCTATTTGTTTCTTGTAAAGTAACTAGTAATAAAATGGGGCTAGAGAAGCCAAAGGCACATTGCATTTAAATAAGCTTCTTGTTCGAGCCAGACCTAAAGCTGCAGTTATGGATAATGCAGCTTACATTTTATTTCAAGAGTAAAGATTATATTATCATAATTTCAATTGTAAATGCTCTTTACTTTTGTCGACAGGCCACTGATAAGATCTCTATGTGAGCCTCTTAGTTGACAAAATGGCACAGCATGCAAAAGGATAATAAACCTTCTGTGAGGAAATTTGGTTCAGTGCTTAATAACTTTTTTCAGATGAGATGTTTCAAGAGAAAGCGTGCTTACAGCTGTAGAACTAAGAAAAGCAGCAGCGAATTCCAAGTCCCTCTGTGTGAGAGGACTCACAGCCCTTGTCAGCCTCCCTTCTTATGTGGATACCCGTTCCCCGCAGCACCTTGTTTGCTGGGCTTGGATCACCCCAGATGGATGGGTGAAAGTGCCACCTGAGAGCAAGGCAGCAGCATTCCTTGCATGGATCCACCTGTGCAGAAGGCTGGCCTTGGCACTGGCAGAGATGGTGGGCACAGCCCATTTTGGCCTTTGCTCTTTGTTTGGACTTTGAGCATGTAAAAGAAGATGATTAAGGCTTTCCCAATCCCTCTGTTCCTTCTCTCTTCTGAATAAACAGATTTCCTGCAGCTTTTAAACATTTTGTGAGTATATCCTTTCAAATGTTAATTACCGTCAACAGCTTGTTGAGTTTGAGAATATCCATTCTAGATCTTCACCTTCATCCCTGTTATGGTTTGAAGAACCTACAATTTCTTACCATTTACACAACCATTCTTTCACTTGATAGGCCCTCCTTACCTGGGAAGGGGAGTTGGGAAAAGCAAGGAAACCCAAGGGTGGAAGTATAAGCAGATTTAATAGACTAAGACTAAGTAATTAGCATTAATAATACTAAACAATCAGTATTGATCCTGATACCAATAGAAGATATACAAGGATTATATTTAGCCCATTCTATCAGCTGGAAACTCTGCACTCCCAGCAGGGGACAGCAAATGTCAGACACTGAGAGTGCTGCGGCTTTGGGAGGAAGGGAAGGGCTCAGCTCAGGGGCCCAGCAATAGATCAAGAAGTTCTCAGGATCATACAAGAGATCAAAACTCCTCAGCAAACTTCCCAATCTATATTGATATGATGTTCATGGTATGAAATAATCCTGTTGGCCAGCTTGAGTTGAGTGCCTGGGTCTCACTCCTCCTTATCCCTGCACCTGGCGAGGCTTGAGAATGCTGAGACTTTGAATCTCACATACCAGAGTTGGCTGTAAAGTAAATATTTTCACAAATTCAGACATTAAAGTCTTCTACAAATGCAGTTTTCCCATGCGTTAGAATAGACTGTACTGACAAGTAAAACTATTGAAAGAGAAATTAAATGTGTGCCACTCACACCATGACAATTCCACAACAGGTTTGGGATTCCTGGAATGCAGCTGTTCCTACCCAGCAACACACCTAGGGGAGCCTTGATCTCTTTTTTCCTTTTTTTTTTTTCCTCCTATGCTTGAGAGTGGTAAGGCCTAACTTCAGATAGGATGCCGAACTTCAGATACAGATGCCAAAAATGAAGTCTACAGATGCCACAGACTTCATTTTTGGCATCCATCAGTATTTCTGTGTTTTGTACTGAGTAGCCTTTAGCCAGAAAATAATTCTGGTAAACTGGCTGTGTTTACTGTAATAAGTTATCATATGGAAAGGATGGTTATAAACCAGGCATTAAGGCAGACCTGTGTTTGGTCCAGCCCAAACCATGATACTGTTTTTTTTGGTCATGTCCATCTAACCCTGCTGAGCTAAGAATTACCTTGTGAGAGTGACTGAGGGTGATGTTTGGCCAAACATCTCCCTATCTCTCTTTCACAAGCCCCTAAAAGTAGTTAGACTGAGGGCTGCACAGTATACTGAAAGTTAAAAGTAAATTAACAGCAGCAAAAAAAAGTAACTAAAAAGCATTTTTTTTGCTAGCTTGACACGTAAATAAGCAAATGCGAATTTGTTACTAGCAATCACTGATAGAGAAACTTAAAAGAAACTGGATAGGAGCTGCATGGTGCATGGTTTTTGAAGGTGTATCTAAATAGGTGCTTTTTACTGAGATTTTACATTCATTTTGTACTCCGGTAAACACTGGAAATCGTTTTCAGAGACTGAATTATTGAACAATTTAAAATTAAAAAAAAAAAAAAAGAGAAAGTGGAAAGCAAAATAACTGGTCTAAAGGAAAGACGATAGGCCAGTCAGATGCTTCAACAAACACTTCTTGCTGTGGGAAATGCCAGGCGATGAACAGCATGATAAGAGACTGCTCTTGACTGTCCCAGTACTTAAGAACATATGGTATTCCCTTGGAAGCCCTTAGATAATGATCGTTGCAAGCTTTAATGTAGGGATAAGATTTAAAATCCAGCAACAAGAAAGCATACAGTGACTGTTCCCTTGATGCCTCCTGAAAGGTGAAGTCTTTTATTTACTGCTCTTAAATTCAAAGATCTTTGGATGAGGCTTGTCTCTGCTTTCTGCAGTGCTTTATAACTGCCTCAGAAAGCTTATTTTTAGTCAGAAACAGGCATTTTTAACAGGATGCAATTTGGAATTCACCTTTACGTTTTTTTTTCCATTTTTTGCCTCACTGATTAAACAGGCCTAATTAATTTCTGAGTACATCTGTATATAAAAAGATATGAATAGTGGATCTGTCACTCCTGTGTGTGGAGAACTCTCTCACGTCCCTTACATATGTTTGAGTTCTAGGCAACGAACAAGAGAATGGTGTTTCCCATTTTTGTATCAGCTAGAAAATAGCATAATTTCATCTCTTAACAGCATTGAGCGTTTGCAGTCCTTGATCTGAACTTAGATTCTTAAGGCTTTTTACATTAGCTGTAGCAATGATTTATTAAGTACTTATATAACTTCTTTGGTTTAAAAAAAGATTAAAAGAATTTCCTTTGTGTTCAGTGGAGACAGAGGTAAACAAGCTAGGTATAATATAAAAGAGAAGCTAAATAAGAAAAATTTTAGAAGCTTAGAAATGGCAAGCCAAATGAACCCTAAAGAATCTAATTTTCTTCCTCCTGATGCATAAAACAGTTGAAGTCCCAGCTGATACCCCTTGAACACACAGAAATGGTCATGTTTCTTTGGATGTTAGCTATGTTTAAAAAAATATTAAAGTGCAGCTTGTATTACCTGACAGTTCTAAAATCCATTTGTGCTGCCAAACAAAAAATATCAAGATGCATTCAGTGATTGTCGCCAGTTGACCCTATAATACACATTTATCATTATTTACTTTAAATAATAGATCTGTTTCATGAATCTTCTAATTCTTTGCTAACACAGATTATTATTAAGATTTTCTGTTCCCTTATCTTTCTGCCTTGACTTTCAGATTCTGTATTTGGGGAAGATGCTGAGTAAAAACCTCAAGAGATAATAAATGAACCAGAACATGTCTTGCAGTTATAAAGTATAAGTGTATTTTTTATGAGTGTATTTAGGCTGTAAATCACCCTTGTGTTTATGAGGAGATGTGTATAAGCTTTTGTGACCAAAGATCAAACTTGAATTTCCTCGGAAGTGCACAATGTTTATTTCTTGAACAGTTGCGTTAGTTCTGATGGAGTATTTTAAGTGCTGTAGTGATTTTGTGTGCTATGTCTCGAGAGCCAAATGTTGTCACTGTGTGCACTGTATTTATAGTGTCAAATGTGACTTTGGCAGTGGTTTGCAGCAAGGGCATGAGGTGGTTTTGTTGTTACAAAAGAGAGGCTTTTTTGCAGGAGTTTTATGTCCTAATCGCTTGGTGGCAACTTGATTAATGGAATTTACCTTAACTATTTTCTTTGTCAATGGAGCATTTACAGGATTTGGTAATAACCAGATGAGTTACTTCCTCGTTACATAGTGCTTAATGCCGAGAAAGGATTCTTCTGAGATAAATATGATTGAGAGCATTCATTTAGGTGTATAATGGATACAACACAAATCAAAGTTAATGGAGACATAGATGCATGCTAGGAAACTAAATGGAATAGTCAAGTTAGTTGGCTGAAAATGCTTGAGACTTCAATTCTCTCTGCTTAGCTTTGTAACTGTATTTCTCTGTAATCTTTGATACTTATGCGAATTCATTACTGCATCCAAATTCTTTACAGGACAGAGTAGGGAAGATGGATGTCGCCTGTGAGCAGTTACTGGGAGCTTACTCCAAGGCAAAGATGTGCCAAATATGCTTAATCGGATAAAGTACAAAAAAGAGAAAAATAGCAAGTATAGGCATACTGAGCTCAGTTATGCCTTTAGTGTAGCAGATCTGTCGTAGGTGTAGGGAAGCAGTATGCTGTGGAGAACCAGTGCCCAGAAGCAATCATAAAGTTGGGAAAGATAACGTATGCCAGATGTTAAGGGACAGGCAGATGAGCAGAAAAAAGGATTTGCCAAAAATATTAAGAGGCAATAAATCCTCTCCCTTACTTCTCCTGTGCATGCGAGGAAAGTGGTTTCTTACCCTCTCGTTCCCTATTTAGAAATTCTTGCTATGAACAGATGAGGACTTTCACCAGCACCTATAGCACCGTGTGACTTGCATGCAGGAGTTGTGGAAATGCTGTTCTCTGCACTCTTGTCCCTCGTCTCCAGTCTTTGTGGTATGTTCGCCCATTCTTACATGCTTTACACGGTTAACTATGTACCTCACTCCGGAAAAGCCAAAACTATATTTTAGAGGGTTACTCTCTGAAACTTTTAATTGCTACTGCTCTCTATTAAGGTGTCACTAAGCAGTAATTCAGTGTACCTGGCAGCTTCAGAGCTATCATTACACACTAGATGTGGTAAAAAGGAATGTAATTTATTTGTTTAACTTACATAACTATGGAGTTGGTTGAGGGGATTATTACACAGTTAATGAAAAGAGTGAATACTGTTTCTGAGCTACAGTACTTAAACCTTAATCTTATGATGAGTTTTTAGGATTTAATTCCATGGTTTGAAAATTAATTTAGATGAAGACAAGGTCATTCTATGGTGTTAGTAGTATGGCTTTTAAACTAGGCTTTCCATCACATACTACTTCTCTTTATCCACTCAACCCAAAAACCAGTTCAGTTTGGTTGATGAGGCATTGTGGGCTGATGCTTTGATGCAGTATCCACAGAACGGAAAGATTTAAATTAAATGTTAGTGGAACATCCCTGTACTCCAGGGTCATCGATCTTTTTTAGTGAACTTTGAAAACAAACAAACTTCCTTTTTGGTAATTTAAAATGGTATACCTTGGTATTTCTTGCCAGGTTAGGAGATTAGCCTCCTGTGGTTTGATAGAACTGTTTAGCTAGATGTCCATTTGCTGTATTCACAAGAGTAATTTTCTTATGGCTGTTCCAACATGGCATGTTATAGTTGATATAAAAGCACATTTCCTTATAAACGTTGCAAGGATTATGACTTCATAGACAGGAAGTTACTCCAAGTAATACACATTACATACTTTATACTCTCTTTAAATACAGAATATCATCTTGCTAATGGTTATGCTAGAAATTCAAAACACAGTTGTTTTTATATAGCAAATGTCTGCCTAGTATTTAGATATAGAATTAAAAATTCATGGCTTAAAAAAAAAATCCCACAAAAAAAACTTCAACTAACTAGATCCAGGTGATGCTTTTTCTTTCTGCAAGATAAGGCCACTTAGTTAACTGAGGACAGAAGACAAGGTAGAAAATAATAGAGCATAAAATAATACACAGGCAGACTGAGTCAAAAGGCTGTGCTTGGGTACTTATCCTTCGAGTGTGCCAAAATGATAAATTATGCAGCAAAAAATGTAACAGCACTATATCCTTTAAGGTATTTGAATCTAATATCATAGCTTAGAATTAAAGTAGGAAGAGACTGCAATATGTTATTCGAATGAGATTTTTATTTTGTGCTGTAAAATTTAAGATGTTCTGTCAATTATTTATGATAAGATCTGAAATCAAAATATGATTTTCGTGGTCCTTCCACTGTTTGGATTGAATGCTCATCAGAATACTATTAAATGTATCAGCTTTTCATTGGTGAGTTTTAGTATCTTGAGAGATGGGTATCCTTTACCAAGTAATAAATACATAAATAAAGCCGCCTTTTTTAAGCAAATAATTTTAAAGATGTGTATATTTAATTGTCACATGTATTATGCATGGATTTAATGAGGCTTTTCTCAGACTGAGCTGTTAGGGAGCTGGAAAACTTTGCATCACAGCCAAGAAAGTCTTGAGGAAAACTGCATTATCAAGTTGGGCTGAAATACTGAAAGTCCCATATTTTTAAAGTGGGAAACTGGATACTTACTCTGGATATGGGTTAATGCCGCCTCTAGAATCTTTTCCTTGGATGTGCTGCTTTCACAGTCTGTCATGCTGTATCTCCACTAGACCATCACCCTATTTTCAGTTTCACCCTTTTTAATAAAAATGTTAATAAGTACATCTAAGACAATTTGTTTGTTTTGTTTCTCTGCAAAGAGAACAGAGTTAAAGATGCTATTAAAGACAGAAAGACCATGAGGTGCCTCGCCTTTTGCTTATTTCCAGTGTGATTATTGCAAGCCAGTGCTGGTATCTTACATCTGAAGAGGGAAAGCCTGGAGGAAAGGCAACTAACGCTAACACTATTAGAAGGAGGCTTCCCCAGTGAACTCTTTATAAACTGTCAATTGATAGGAATACTTTATTTAGTCACCAGAATAACTAGGAACTAACAACCTGTCCGTGAAATTTCTGCCTGGCATGAAAGCCAGACTTCATTCATACTCACTGCTGCCTCCCTCATTCTGTCAATTAGAGTTAGGATTAAAACATGCATGATCTGGCCAGTCCCATAAGTTGAATTTAAGTCTCAGTCTCTTGTACAGTAAATTTCTTAATGACTCCATGTGTGAAATGGATGCCATAATGGTATTTCCCTGCATACTTCCCTTTGACGTCTAATCTCTTTTAGATATACTCCAAGTATGAGATTTTTTTTTTATTATTTTTGTGTTCTGAGAACATTTGAAATGTTCTGCTTTTAGGTTTGGGAGCTTCTGGGAAGTCCAAAGAAATTAAAACACACAACTTATATTCAGGTCCAAAATTTACAAAATCATGCTTCATTCATAAAACTGAAAGCCAGGAGTTGTCCAAACAAGGCCAGGTTGGATGGGACTTGGAGTAATCTGGTGTAGTGGAAGGTGTTCCTGCCCATGGCAGGGGGTTGGAACTCAATGATCTTTAAGGTCCCTTCCAACCCAAACCATTCTATGATTCTATGAGAAATAAGAGGGGGAAAAATACCACCACGAAACCACCCGGTCATTTACTATCTTTCAGTGCAACGTTGCCCGTCACCAAGACTATATCATCTCATCTGGAATCTTAACAAATTTTATTCTTGAGGTTTAATGTCTTGTCTCATACCCCATTTTCCAAGGAAGGCCACAGTCTGTCTGTGCTTAACTAATATGGAACTCTGTCACTGGCTATGGCAGATTTTGCACAGGGCAAACCTCTGTATGAGACTGGCTGATCCATGTAAAAATACCTTCCCAAGACAAACTGATACCCTTTAGTCTTAAAGAAAGACATTAAGAAAAAGTCAAACTAGTGCAGTGCCTTGGCTCTTAAGATCCAGGAACTGTGCAAGCCCTTTCATTGTAATTCATAATCTGTGCTGCAATCACCACGGTAATAGATACTTAATTGGTAATTCGCGCGACCATGTTTATGTGGCTTTTTTTCTTTTCCTGCTGTTTGTTTTTCTTTATTGTAAGAGCTTGATTTGTCCATCTGTCTTGATACAAGGTCCTTGGGGTACTATAACACTTGAGTGATTTGGCTTCTGGCAGAGGTTATCAGTGAGGATGTGCTGGAAGAGCTGTCCTTAGTGAAACCCTGGTGTTGGGTTCAATTGATAGTGAGCCTCTGTAGGATGGACCTTGCTGGAGCTGTGTCCTAACTCTGTCTTGTAAATGCTGATTTGCCATAGAAGGAGGAGGGCGGCTCTCCCTCCTGGTCTGATGAGATTGACGCCACGTATTTTGCAAGGCAGGAGAAAATACCACAGTGCTTTTAAACAAGGGAATTTTTTTTGTGTTTCTGCCTGAAGCTGGCATGTCTTGAGTTGAGACCAGGAGGTATTGATTTGCTGTAACCACCTATTGACCTCTGCGTCCTTTACATCTGAGTCGCACAAGGGAACACTATTCTTTTTATCTTTTTGTTGTTGTTACTTGTTTTTGTGAGTCACATAAGATATATGTATGCTCTGTGTGTAAACAGCCTGCTTCATTCACTCTTGAGGTTCCTGCTGCTGTTTATTTTTCCATTTTTCTTCCAGAAAAAAAATAAAATCTTTTCTTCTTTCTTTAGTTCGTGTTCCAAAGTCAAATTGTGCTTAGCATACAGTTTTCTTGCATTTTTTGCACATCATCTCAAGTATGAAGCAGTTTCTTTATAGCATCTTTGCACATGCTTAATCTTGTTTTTGCAGACTAAACTCTGAAAGACTTTTATCTTTTGTGAAATTGAGTTTTAGAGGTGAAAGTAAGTTCGTCTCCAAGTTGATCAGATGTTTTTCCTTCCAGAGGTAATAGAATAATTTTGTTTTAGTTTTGCTTTCATTGGTTCTGCTGGCTCACTCGTTTGCAGGAGCTTCAGGTACTTCTGGACTTATACTTGAATAAAAGTAGCATTTTTTTAGTTGAATCTGTACAGTACTAAGTTTTTAGATACAGTTCTGCTATTAATTTTATAATCCCTGCATTGTCTTGCTAAATGATGAGGCTCTTAAGCCTGGATTTGCAGGGACTGCAGTTCAGAATCCAGTCCTAAAAGCCATTACTAGCAGAGGTGACAGTAGTTGTGTGTCACAGGCTGCTGGGCCAACCTGCCTTTTTCTACTATTGATGAAAGTGCTTTTCTGTTAATGATCCTTGCATTTTGCAGGCTGCCAGTAGTAACGTTTACCAATGGCTATAAAGTGCTGTTAGCTGGTTATATTATTTTTATGCAGTTTTATGCTGTTAGTTGAGATGTGTATCAAATTGCTCTAATACCAAAATGTAAGAAGTTCCATTGCACGTGGCCTTCTGCAGCAGTGCCTTGAATGCGTCAGCACTACATTGCTCTCCAGTCTCTTAAATGCCCTTAGTACGTCTTAGTATCTACAAGATATGTATCTAATGTCTTAGTCTCTACAGGAGTGTTCTGGAAGTGTTTGTGTGGTCCAGCATTGTCATGTCATCTACAGAACTGCTGCCTTTACGTGTACAGGCCATATTAAATGTATGTCAATGTAGAGCTTATCTCAGTTACTGTATTTTATTTTTCTTCTACAAATGCAGAATTTCTCAAATATTGCAGATGCTTTTGTGAGAAGTGGCTTCTGAAACAATTGTTCAGTAAAATTTTCAAAGCCTTTTTACTGGAAGCATTGGTTCAGTGTTGTAAGTGTGTATTTATTTGGTTACCTTTTATAGAATTCTGCAGAACAATCACTATCCACCTCAGAAAACATTTTCACTTGCATGTAATAGTATTGAAAGATCTAGAATATATATATTTTTTGACGACAACAGAAATTCAGGAAGCAAGTATGAAGCCTGAGAATGAATGTAAAATTAATGCATATATGGAGTTTATGAAGCCTCATTATAATCCACCCTGACACCCATTTTCCTTTTCATGTGCACTAGCACCTCCAAAGTAGATTTAAATGCTGTTTTCTTCCTGGTTTACAGGGTTGTTTTTATTTCTGCAAGAGTAGCAGAAAGAAGCCTTGACGTGTCCAGGAATCAGGATCTGCACTTTGTGTCTGTCTTTCAGGAAAAGAGAGAAAGGTTCTTCAGTGGAGATTCTAGTTAAATCTCTTGCAGTCTGGTTTTACTTTCTCACTCTAATGTCTGGTTTTGTTCCTTCTGTAAGTGGTTAATTTAGAAAACAACATTTATTTGAAAATTACTTGAACACAATTTTAGATACTGGTGCATTAGCAATTCAGCTTTTTGCTTCTAAAAGAAGTGGAATAAATGCAGACAGTTTGTGCTTCCCCTGTTGTGCAGTAAAGCTGGTCTAATTCTGCCACCTTTGGCAGAAGTTTTCAAAATAAACTTTTCAAAGTTTATTTTACAAGCACTTCTGCAGTTTGTGTAATATGCCCACATAAAACATATGTACAGGTGGCAAAACATAAATAAAATAAGCAAAACTCGTGCTACTGTCAGTATTTTTATTTTTTTTCCCCCCAGGGAAAGCTAGTATAATCCACTGGCTGCGAATAATTTTAAAGACAGTTTTTGTCACTGGTGAATTTATTGGTGCTTCATAGTGGGGTGAGATAAAAAGAAAGTAAAAGCAGTGTGTGATACCCACTGTGGGTCATAGGAGCAAGAGTTGTAATGGGTTTTGCTAGTGATGGATTGTTGGTTTGGTTTTAATTACATGTTTTTTGACTTGCTGGCAACTGTTACTGAAGCTGGTTTTGGCGGTTGAGTAATGTGTGGTTGTACGGAAAGCATTAATAGTAGCTTAAATAGACCTTCACATGCACACAAGGTTTCCAGAGGGAATGGTTGGAAGTGATTTCCTAATAGCCACCCTCGGGGTGTCAGGTTTCCCATGAGCGGGCGAGCAAAGACTCGCGTGAAAACAGTCTGCCTGCGCCAGAGGCTGCCCTCGCGAGCGGCAGCGGGTGCCTGTAGGCTTTGTGGGGCACTGGTTGCTTTTACAGCTCCAAAAACTCCTTCAGGATTAAATAGCTGCCTTTCCTTTCAGGAGGAAGGAAAAAAAGGGCGAGAGAGGCGTTTTGGGTCCGAGGTTTCTGCAGCCATAAGGGGTGGCAGTGGTTTTCCAGCGGGGAGGCCTCCAGGAAGGGGGTGTGTGTTTGGCGTCAGAGCAGCACCAGGGCTGCTGGAAGGGAGGATGCTGATTACAATAATAAACAAATGCAGGCAATAGATTACCACATGGCTGTCAGGGCAGACAGGACCAGAGGAGATCCCCAGCAAAAGCTTTAGACGTTGCAGCAGGATCGTTTGGTGGAGGTAGTTTTTCTTCCTAAACAAAGGAAATGACTTTTTAGATTTCTTTGAATGGGCCTTGCCTGTTTGGCGGTGCAACATCCCTTGGGCAAAGTGAAGAGGGAAAAGGGCTGGAAGTGGCTTGGTTACTGCCATAGCAACACCAGCCTGCTGGTGGCCAGCTGCGAGGAAGGCAGGGGGAGGAGAGGTGGCCTCCTGTCTGGTCATGCTGCCGTGGTTCCTAGGCTGAAGTGTGCTTCATCCCATTTCAGCTTCTCTGAAAAGCTGGCTTTTGGTGCTTCCTATAAACAGAAGTTTCTCTGGGGATTTTTCTACTTCTTCTTTTTTTTTTTTTTCACCTTGAATGGAGCAACACGGAAGGACTTGCTCCTCCTCGCTACACTCTGCATCTACCACACAGCAGCAGAGTATACTTGCTTGGTGTAATTGAGACCAAACGTTGAGCTTGAGGTCTGAAAGGAGCACTTGGAGCCTGCAGGCCATTGCTGAGGTGAGCTGGAGGCAGCCTTGGCCAGGCGTGGAGCCGAGGAGAACCCCACAGCACCATGGGGCCAGGCTAACCCTGCAAGGAGCATCGCCCGGAGTCAGCAGCTCACCCCCAGGTGCCCAGCCTGTGGGAAGGAGCAGGAACAGGGAGGCTACGACAATGGTGCTGCATGAACTGTCCCTGGGGGAACACAGCCCAGGAGAGGGACACGTGCAGGAGCTCTTGGAGAGGTTTGAGACAGCGTAGGTGCTGAAAGAGTGAGACATTTTAACAGCTATAGACCTGGCTTGGAGGACGTACCAGGAAAATGCAGGCTTCAGGAGACGCTTAATGATGATTGGCCTGAACTTTAGCTTGCGTGAGCTGCTGACAAAATTTGAAAAGGTATGATAAGCACAGTTTCATATACTTATGTCTCTGGAAAAGGCTATGCCTTTGAAAAATACGCAATAGAAAGGGCAGGTTGATGTTAATCTGATGAGGTTTTCTGTGTGGCTGTTAAGGTCCTCATTGCGACCCCTGTGGCCCGTCAAATATGGAAGTCTACTGCTTCTTCTCATCTGCATTTCAGATCCTACATGATTAGTTTTTAGCGTGTGCTCTGATTGTGGGGTTTTTGTGCTCTTTTTTGTTTTTGGACTTTGCTAAGTCAAGAGCATAAGGGGACTTTCCAAGATGCCTGCGATCTTACTTCACTGTTGACATAAGGGAAGTGCTCTGCAGTTTGCTGTTAAATTTAGTTGAATGTTATCTTAGTAAAATTAGAAGATCTCATGACGTCTTTTATAAGTAGAATTAATTCCAATGAATGTGCCCCTTTCCCATGGTTTCATCTGTTTTTCTTCTTTTATTCTCACTGGTTACTCTTTCTCTTACCAGGACATTTGGTAACAGTAGTGCTTAAAGGCTTGGCTTTTGCAGTGATTGCAAGACACAAGGCTGTTCAACACCAGATTGTTTTCATCTAATTTGTCAGCACTTCCAATGAAACCTGAATCAGATGTTTGTAACCATTGTTAGCTTGGCTTTGCACACTATATTTTCTTTTGTTTTGTTTTTAATAACATTTCTCCACACAAACTTCCTGTACCCTGCAAGACCAGAGTCTGTAAAAAAATATAGTTTATTTACACATTAAGATAACAAACCTAAACACTGTGATCACAAATCAGGAGAGCAGACTTTAAAACCTGATTCTGTGATTTTTCTATCCTAAATCTCTAAACTTCAGTATGTTTGAGGTATTTTTAATGCAAACCAGCATTGGTCACCAGAGCAGCAGTATAATGGCTATTACTAAATGAACCTAAAAGTGTCAGAAAATAAAATTAAACTAATTTTGTTTGTTTGCTTTGGGTTTGTATAATGATTTTGGGTAATTTCAAATTCATAATAAGCCTGGGTCCTCAGAAGAATGTTGTAAACTGGTTTGGATTTGTTGCTCTTTTTAAACTCTTGTATCTTTACTTTCCTACAGTAGGAAACTTTGGACTTGATGAGACAGATACTGTTCAGTATCCCACCAGTAAGATTCTTTCTAAAGTAGTACTAGTAACAGCAAAAGAGTTTGCAACATGATTTCTTCACTGTCCCCAGTCTGACAGCTGGGCATCATTTTTCTCCTGTAGTAGCTGCTGGTGCATCTAAAGATTAGGACACAGGCTGGACTCTTTATGATGCTTCATGTCATGTTAACTCAGAAGTTTTGAAACCAATGTTTCTAATGTTTTTTGAACCATTTGAGCCCTGGCATTTGTGAACTCCAGGCTCTCCCCTGGGATTTTGAATATTCCAGTGTCTTGTTTACTCTCAACAGAATTGTTCATAGCAATTCTCAACAAACCAAAAACTTGCAGGTCTCACAGCTCTGCTGTATTTTTTTAGCTTGAAGCTTGCTATGTCATTTTGTTGTCTACTATGCTGAAATTTGTAACACAGAGTAGGAGGGTGCTTTGGTGCTTGAGAAGAGTTAACATTTTAGTTGGTGAGCTTCGACCACAAATTCTAATCTGTGATAATTTAGCAAGTTTTCTTTTTTTTTTTTTTTTTTTTTTTTTTGAGCAAGTTCCCCTCCTCCTTCTCCTGCTTCATCTTTCCCTCTCACAAATTCCCCCACACCCATCCTGTTCTTCCTCGCTGAGAAGTTTGCTGCCAGGAGAAACAGTGTTATGACAGCGAGCCTGGCTCACAAGCTACTTTCAGCTTTCTAGATTCATTAATATACGTTGCAAGGAGAGAATTATGAGTGCTGTTAATGTGGTCGTAATGTAGAAGCCAGATGGCATTTGCAAAAGCCTGCACAGCACTCCCTTCCTATGCAAAAGCAGAGTCACATTACACTGGAGTGGGCAGGGCTGCTGTGGCTTTGTTCAGTCGCAAGTACTAATGTGCAGACTGCTGGAACTAGTATTAACGGATTTCTGATTCCTAACCCTCAGATATTGAGACAATGCCATGCAATGAAGCCACAGAAGCTGTCAAAGGCAGGCTGGCCTTCTTGGCCTTCCTAAGTGCATCATCATTCTTGTGATGAAATGAATCCTTGCCCACACCGTGTGTCACCTGTTAAGGTACTATCCATTAAGTTTAAGTGCAATTCAAGACAGCTTTTTGGAATCTTGAAGTGTTGGTGCAAAGCTTTTGGTAGTACAAGCATTTGAAAATTAGATATGAAAAATATCCCAAAGTGTTTTTTCCTCAAAAAATACTTTTTTCTTCCTGAAATATCTGAGAGCTTAACTAGTAATTAAATTTCTGTCATATCTAAAGCCAATTGCTTTTGTGGATTGCTTTGATCTTATGCTATAGTCCCAGTGGCTGTAGAGATACCCAGTGTGGTCTGTGTGTGACACTTTAGAGAGGTTTAATGTCTGTCTTTATACACATTTCTGCTACTGGTGGATTTATTATCATGGCAATTTTGCCCGAGGGTTTTGCATGTGTACTACTCTTTTGGTTTATGAATTCATTATAAACTGAGTGCCTAACAGTGACTGCCACTGTAGGCCTCCAGAACAGCAGATGTAATGATCCTTTCTAAAGTTATGACTGTCCTCGGACACCAGAGAGACTCCCTGGATGAGACGAGTACCTGGGCTCTTCAGAGACTTTTCTTTTTTTAGAGATGGTTCTCTTTTTACAGCAGCATCCCTCTCTCCCTGCTATTTTCAGCATTTGTAAGGGATAAACCTAAAAAAAAAAAAAAATCCTGTTTCCTTTTCACAGTGGCCACTTTCATATGCCTGTATCATGCCCTAATTCTTTGAGTCATCAAAAAGTGAAAAGCTCTGAGTGAAGCAGAGGCTAAAGGGAACATCTGACACAGCAGTGTTCCCAGAGGCAGTTGGCAGCAGCAGGTAAAATGTATCTGGTTCAATATAGACTAAACAATCTACTATTTAAAAAAAATAATAAAAAATTAAAAATCCATGCCTTTCTACCTGCTGTGAGCCCTCAAAGAAAGATGTTCTGGCTGATGCCTCTGGCTTTACAGTTACATCCTTAGATTGGCACTGACATTTTTGTTCCAGCTGGAAGAATTTTCTGCAGATACGTTGGTGAGCAACCATCATCTTTATTCCTGACATCTAAAAGAGGCAAGTGCAGCATTTCTGTAACTATATCATTGCTGACTTGAACGTTGGCAGTGAAGGCAATAGACAGTCATTTTTGTGGGCCTTGAAATTGCCTGTGCCTGCACCGCGTCTGCTGTTCTGTTCCTGACACAGGCATGATTTGTACTGAGTGGAAGAAGTACAAAACAGTCCTGGCAAGATAGCCCAGGGGTAACCTTTACTGGGGAAAATGCAGTTCTTCAAGCTATTTTTCAATTATGAGGAGTCAACTTCAGTCTTACTGACTCCTCTTAAGATCTCATGTGGTTCAAAAGCCACAATGGTTTGCCTGTTCTGTGGCTTGTACATGGGGATTAAAATTCCATAGCAGTCTGTGTGGCAACACAAAGCACTGCCAGTCTTGTGGCACAGCATCAGCATTGGACCTGCACGTCCATTTCTTGGAAGCCATGTGTAGTTTGTGTGCCATAACTTGCCATCCCTGCTCCGTGGTCTGATCTTTATAGAAATTCAGTAGAATTCTGTTTCCTAATGAACATAAAAATAGTAAAAAATTGGGGTGTAGCATAGAATTTTGCTATGTATAATGGGTTTAAAAAACAGTTGAATAAAATGTTGATAAATCCTATATAACTGTTTTAAAAAACCCTGTGCAGTTATGACTTGGTATAGAATGCTATTGACCTTTTTCATAACAGACTAAGTTGAACCATGTCCTGTCATATATAGTAAAATCTCAATTAAGGGATCCTGATAATAGAATCTGTAAAGCTATAGGAACATCTGTTTATTTACTTTACAGAAGAAAATAACCTTCATGTTTTAGATCTTTGTATCATAAAGCTCAAGTACTCTAGAATTCTTGGCAGAGGGAAAGGAATGGAGTAACATTTTGGATGTTATAAAATGCGTTGTCTTTTCCACTTTAATATTGGCATGGAATTGTGGAGGCTTTTTCTCTCAGTCTTCTTTTTATCTTCAGCAGAAAGGTTCAGGACCTTTAAAGAGGAAAGTATTTTAACCTGTCTTAATGGCAATGTACCAATGGAGGTAGTATAAACAAAATCTGAAAACACATGAGTGGAAGTGAATATGCTGACAGCTTTGTGGGTTGCAGAGTGAATTAGAGGCTCTCTGGACTCATTAAAAAAAATGGCACTGGAATGCTCGTTGTCATGGGAGTGCTGTTGGTTTGGGTTTTGGTTTGGGTTTGGGTTTTTTTGTTTCTTTTTAAGGGACTTTTTTTTTGTCTTTATAAAGGATTAATAATTACAAATTTTGTCTGATGTTGCTGCTGTTTGAAATATCCTTGCAGTCTGAAAGGAGGAAAAAGGAGAAAAAGTTTGGTGCCTGGTGACCTTGGAGTTGGAGTCACAAAGTTTGATTCCATTCAGATCTTTGTCATATATTATCTCTTACCCTGGGAAAGGCACTCTAGTCTGCCTTTGGGCTGTTCCCATAGCAGCTCCAACTTGAGTCAGCTACATATTTACGTCCTTTTCAAAATTTCCATCTATAGCATTATTAAGTGTCACATACCATATTTATACCTGTTTTAAAAAACGTACTCTTCAGTTCTGATTATATGGTAATTTAGCATTTTATTTAATTGCGATTAAAGCAAGAAGTAGGCTTTTTATTATAGAGACAAGCTTTAAAATCAGATCTAAGCATAAAATGAAGGCTTGAATCATCTGCCATGAGAGGGGTAGAGAGGGAGAGAAGCAAAGAACTCTAAGGTTCAGAATGGAGATAAGGGGATTTTGAAATCATCAGACCAAAGTGGGAAAGATCAGCAGCAGTTTGATCTTAATTCTTAAAAGGAATTTAAGGAAAGTGGCAATCTTCTAATAGCCTAGCTAGGGTTAAGTAGATACATAAATGTCAACCTAGTTATTTCTTCTTTCTATCTTTCAAAACTTTGAAACTTGCACCTTGATTTATATATAGGATGAATTTGTTCCTTGAAGACCTTCCTTTTAATTTAGGACCTCAACTCTGCAAGCACTTGGGCATGTAAACCGATCTGTTGACCTCATACCAGTTAGTTACCAAGCAGATACGCACACGTACATATTAGCAAAATTAGCAAAGTGTGGCGTCTCTATAGTGATGCCTTCAAAAGTTAAGTTGATAAAGCTCTATAAGTACAGTTTAAGAATGACGAATTTCTGCGGGCAAGAAGTCCTTCTCTGCTTGCAGTGTATGTCTTTTGTTGTTTTTTTCTTTGGTGGTTTTTTTCTGGTTGTTTGGGTTTTTTGTTTGGTTTTGTTTTGTTTTTCTGGTTGTTTGGTTGGTTTAGTTTTTCCCTTTGTTTTGTTTTACATGCACTGGGAGAGCAGTCTGGTCAACATCCCTTATGCACTGGGTTAGGAACGTTTTGTGTTTTGTGGCTGTGTCCACCTCTTTATACTGCAAAAGAAGCAGAATTTTTTTTTTTCACCTCTCCTGGATCCTGGAGGTTCATATGGGAGCTCATTGTGAAAATAAGGAAATATTTATAATTGCTATTAAAGTACTGAAAAATTGAAATTGGATTAACTCTTATTAGACTTAATTCTAGTTGCGGCCTGAGCAGGGATAATCAACTTTATTCATCCCTTGATGCCACATAGAGGACAACTGAGAAGAACATGGAAAATAAATGACCAAGAAAAAGGCAGGAGAAAGAGATATATAATAATAGATTGGAGTGAACATGAATTGGGATGTGTACAGAATGGATAGAGTTCTAAACTGGGCATGCTTAGTTTGGAAGAGGCTGAGGGGATACTTCAGAGTTGCCCTCTACAACTACCTGAAAGGAGGTTGTAGAGAAGTGGGGGCTGGATTCTTCTGCCCAGTGAATAATGACAGGACCAGAGGAAATGGTCTGAAGTTGCAGCAGGGGAGGTTTACATTAGATATTAGGAAGAATGACTTTACTATAAGAGTGGTCAGGCACTGGAACGGCCTGCCCAGGGAGGTGGTTGAGTCACCATCCCTGGAGGTACTTAAGAAATGAGTACATGTGGCACTTCAGGGCATGCTCTAGTGGCTGAGATTGTAGGGAGTAGGTTGTCTTTATGTGTATGATTGGACTTGGTGATCTCAGGGGTCTTTTCCAACTATAACAATATTCTGTGATTCTCACTTTGGATTAAGAAATTCCAAACCACAGCATGATTACAAATCTCATAAGAATTGAAAGATTATAATAACAACACAGTAAGGAAAAGAGATTGCTGTAATTGGTAGCAACTGGTAGTAATATTGGGACAAGATGGAGGCCCATCATCCTGGCCAGCCTTCTAATTGAGGAGAATACTTGGATAAAAATCTTCATGATCTTTTTTATCATTATTGGGGAGTAACTAACTTAGCGTGTCTGTCTGTTGCTGTTATCTTTCACATCCCACCTTTTGCTGTACTTCTTCCCTGGTGCATGTTGATGTGGGACATGTATTTCAGTTTCTCTCCCTCTTGTTGTTTTGGGGTTTTTTGGTTTGTTTGGGGTTTTTTTGTTGTTGTTGTTGTTTTGGTTTGGTTTTGTTTGTTTGTTTTGGTTTTTTTTTGAGGGCGGTGATGCCCTGCTGTTTATTAACTCTAATATCAGTCCTGTAGGTTTATTCATCAGCTGGCAGTGCTTTTTTTCTGGTTAATTAGCAAAGCTGATTCTTTGAACTGAGCTGTCACTATATGGCCATCACAGATGGGACTCAAGAATGTGAACAGCAGATTTACTGTGCCTTAATAAATGTAATATGACTGGCAAACACCAGAATCAAACCCATTTTGAATGAAATGTTTTTTAAATGTGCTTGCTTAAGCATCCTTTCAAATACAATTACTGCTAGAATGTTTTATGGATGTTCTCAATAGCTTCAGAATGAATATTGTGATTATGGAATGGAAGATCAGAAATCAGTTTGTTTTCAACAAATCTTTCTTTTGAAACCTTAAGGAGGCATAGAAAGGGATTTGATGTGGCCAGGCTTCTGTAAAACAGATCAGTGTGCAATTAAAATTGTAACTACTGTATGTGGTTACATCTCCTGGTGTTTGGACCTGAGCTGGTTTTCACTGGGTCTGCTTGCATGTTGGAGACATAAAGACAGGAGTTGCAAATGTTTTCAGATAAGCATCCAATTTGTTTAACTGATGACTATGCTGTCTTACTTGGGTTGGTTGATCATCAAACTCTTCCGTTTCTGTTTTTTTTTTTTTGTTTGTTTGTTTGATTGATTTGTTTGTTTGTTTGTTTTTGTTTTTGATTTTTTTTTACAAGCTCTTGCTTGTATCTATTTTCAAAATGTTGATTTTTATCAGAATGATCTAAACACAGCAGAAGTGTCTTTTTGGCACTTCGTTTTAAAGTAGTGAAGCTCAGGGCAAAGAATAGGTAGTTGTCCAAGGTCACACAGTAGTGCAACTAGAGAGCCAGAGCTTCACTGATGCTTCCCTCCCTCTCTCTCATACTCCCCTGCTTTTTCTCTCTCTGTCTCTCGTCCCACCACTTCTCCAGATGTATCCTTATGTCTTTTTGCTTTCTTCCCCAGCTGAAGAAAGCTTTCATGTGGCCTCAGATTCTTAGCTACTTTTCCACTGTTTCCAACTATCAATTGCAGCGGTGCAAGACAACATCTTGAGGATGGGGAGGCACAAGAGGCCCCTCTGTTCTTGCTTCTGGGAACAGGTGGAGGTTACTGAGGAGTTGTCTGGAAGCATAAAAACTCTTAAGAGATTTCAGTTATGGAATTTCTTCCTTTACAAAAGAAGTTTGTTTACATCTGCATCAAGTTCCTGTCACAATCTTTGCTGATTAATCTGAGATGGCCAGTAAACCTCCTGGCACCCCACACGTTTACATCACTCTACTAGAGTATAGATAGATGTTTGGATGCTAGAAAGCATTGGCGGTAAAGCAGGAGGTTTTGTTTGCTCTTACAATATTACATGAAGACAACATCTGTAATGTGCTTCTTTAGGCAGATGGTTGATCAGAGAATAGAATATGTTTAATTTATAAGAGGAGGAGAAGTGAGTAAGATGAATTGAAATCACAAAATCCCTTCTTTTTCTTGTCAGTATTTACTATGAAATTCAGATTATAATACATCCTGCTGTTTTATGTCTACCTCTCCATGTATTGCAACCATGGTGTACAGTAGTTTAATTGTAAAAATGGGCTTGTGGTAATTGTAGTCATTTAGCTGTACTTTAAGGATGTAGGGTTTAGTTAAAAGCTTTCATTGCATATGACCTAAAGCACTACACAGACTTTGAACATCACTGGACTGTGTAAGGTTTCTGCAGTGTTTTATTACAAAGAGGAAAGAGACAACATACCTAAGGCTGAATCTGTGTGATTTCTGAGCAGGAAACAATTTATAGTGCATTTGAAAAAGCTGCACTGTGTGAAATGCATGGGAGAATAGCAGACAGTTAGTTACCTTCAATGCTGCAAAAACATGCAGAGAGCTTCTTGTTTACAGCTCTACGTCCTGTTTCACAGTCAAGGATGACTTTCAAGCTCCTTTTCTCATGCTTTAGAAATCTAGATCTTTTATACAGATGTTAATAGGGTTGCAGGTTTTCCCCTCTGCACCTCTTTTCAGAGTCACCCAAGAGAGTCAGACTATGTACTCTGTCTTGGTGCTTCAGAGTACTAATGCGAATAAGCTCTTCCTTCTTTTATTTAGAGGACTAAGATGTTTGGACTTTCTTGCTGATATTTCAGGACATCCAAGCTGAGATTGATGCCCACAATGACATCTTTAAAACCGTTGATGGAAACAGACAGAAGATGGTGAAAGCCTTGGGAAACTCTGAGGAAGCTGCCCTGCTCCAGCACCGGCTTGATGACATGAACCAGCGCTGGAATGACCTGAAGGCGAAGTCAGCTAACATCAGGTAAGGAATGAGAACATCAGGACATGAATGGGACACAGCTGCTGTCTTCTAAAAGGCTTGAAAAATATGATCATGGGATTGCAGTGAAATTTCCGATGTCTTCTGTAAAGGATCCTGAGCATAAATATAAAAATTTGGTGCACTTGCTCACCGTGCAGGCTTATCTACTTGTTCTTTTCTCTCCAGAGCTGCACAGTTTTAACTTCCCTATTTGTACTGAATTTTCCAGAAAGAATGTTGAATCTTACCTTATTGTAAATGGATAGCAATGTCAATAAAATCTGTGAATCTACAGTTATGGTGAGGGAGAATCAGGAGTTTGTTGATTTGCTTTTCTTTATCACTAAAATGAATGATTTTATAGGACTTGCTACTTAAGTGTCTTTATCCATGTCGGTAGTAAATTTTTTATTGCTGCTTATTCTATTAAGAAATGTGTTAAAATATATATTAATCAAGGAATGCATTTTGCATTTTTTTGACCCTACCAGTGCCAAGCTCACTGACAAAGTGTAGTCGTTGTTAAAATCTTTGCCATCTCATTTTGGATTCAAGTATTATTATATTCATTAATGCGAATAAAATTCCACGTTAAAATGTATTGTATATAAAATAATTTCTAGAGCTTTTAATTGCAAGTTCTCACTTACTGACTAAAGGGAACTGTTCTTTTAATAGAACAGAACAATGTGAAGCATTCATATAAATTTTCTGAAGGTCAGAAAAATTAGTTGAGCTTGAAATTAAGGCACAAGAGTTTGAAAGAGAGAGATAGAGGGGAAAATGTGACGTTTACTTTTTATCTCCATTTATTCCATCATCAACCTGCTGAACATTTAAGTGAAATGGGTAAATCCAATCCAGGAAAGTCCAGAGGCATGGCTTGAAGCAGAGGAACCAATCAGTTGTGTGTGGTGGCCACACAGAAGTAGTTTAATGCAAGAGCTATTAAATGTGGGCTATTATGAGCTCTACTTACAAATAAATCAATGTGAGAGGAAGAAAATCCATCTCAAAAGATAATAACTTAGCAGCTGTAGAGTTCTAGCAAGAACAATTCAGTTCCTTGGCCTTTCCTGGGATCGATCAAAATTTGGGAGAAATCGAAGGCCAAATAAAAGGGCCTCCAAGCCCTTTTACCCTGACCCCCTCTGAGTTCCAACACAGCAATACAATTGTGCAGTGAATGCTCAAAAAAATAGAAGTGGCAGCTCTTCTGACCCATCCTTTCACTTCTGCATAGATATGGCATGTGCGTCCCACTGTGCAGCGTTAATATTTGCATTACTCTGCTAGTACCTTCAGTGCTGCAGAGCCACGTGGCACTGAGCTACATGTAGAAGATAGGCCGCGAAGAGAATACTGGAGCAAATACAAGAGAAGTAAATTAACCTCCCAAATCTCAGTAACCACTGAAAGGAGTGTAGCATTTCTGAGTTCATGTATTTTACCCTGTTTTTTGATTGCAGTTCACTTTTCTAATTCACACAAGAGTGATGAAAGATTACATAGGGAAATAACAAAATATAGAACTGGTATAAACTGAGTGTTGTTGAGGTAGCTGTTTGTCTTCAGCTTTTGCTTTCTTGCTGTACCTTATTTCAAGGATGAATTGCAAAGCAAAACTGTATGGATGAGTCTTGTGAGAACAACATATAACCCTGTTAGATGCTAGGATTGATGATTGAAAAATCTGATTGTTTTGTTCTGGGGTCTAGCTTGGGATAATGCTTCTAAATTAAGTTTTCTATAGTTTTTTAGAATATTTTCAGCTACATGTACATTCTGATTATGTTGATTTTCAGTTGCTGCTCTCACTTAGGGCCAGTATGAGTTTTTCTTCTTCACTTCATTCCTCAGAGCTGACAATGGTAATCACTGTACTGACTTTACTTCCCTGCTACTGTAACTAAAGGGAATTCCAAAGTGAAAAAGCAGCCCTTGTGACATATTGTTAAATACATGAAAACCACTTAAACTGGTAATTGTAGTGACTATGACACCACCTGGGAAGACTATACTTCTCCTTGAAATTGTAAAATTATTCACGGTTCTTTCTTTTTCTCTCTTTGTTATCTTATTCCCAGGAAGAAAACAAAGCTGTAGATTTGTGCAGGTCTGCCTTTTAAAGTCAAATGTTTAGGAGAGATTCTTTTCTCCTGGGGCAAGTAGGTATGAGGCTGTTAGTGTCTGGAGGGTAGAGGTAAAAGTATGAGAGAAACAGAGAAGGATTCTCTATATTTAGACCACCCACTGATCCTTTTTATTCCATGTGTTCCCTTGTCACTCAGCAGGAAAAGCGTTACTTCCATAGCAGAAGCAAAAGCTGAGGAGGTCTCCAGCTGTGAAGAGAGCCTCTCAGGGTCAATAGAAGGGGAGTTATGTCAGAGTTGCTGTTCCTCTGGATGATTTTATTCAGCCTGGGTGCAGGGGTGTGCTGTCAGTCTGGTCAGCTGGGTGGGAGAATCTGTGTTTTTCAGGCTCATCCAGCATTCCCTTAGGAGTGCTTCTGAATCTGAGGTGATCGATGCTGTGGAGTATTGTTGCTTCACTCAGTGCTGAGAACCAGTCAGTCATTTATAACTGACCTGTATTTATATCAGAGCGGATTCTTAAGCCACCACTTGACCTGGCAAATCCCTGGAGATTGCCAATCCATTTGTCACAGGAGTGCAAACACCTGAAGCTTTGTTTGCAGATTGTGTATTTGTAAAAGTACCAATTCCAAAGCAAAGGCCAGAAATCCTGTCTTTGAAAGCAAAGAAGCCCAAGAAACATTTCAGAACTTCAACGTAGTTTTTTATCTCTCTTTGGTAATGTCTATATGACATGTGTAAATGTGAAGATAAAACTTTACGCTGAAACGCACATTGGAGCATGTCTTTCTTCCCTTGCTCCGGTGCAGCATTTGCTTTGAATGGGGTTTACTGAATGTATGTGTCTCGTTCCATAGGAGAATTGAATGCTTCTGTCTAGTCTTCAGCTGCTGCCACATCTCACTTCTATTTTCAGTATTGCTTCTGATAAGATTAGAAGGGTAATGTTCAGGAAAAATCCGGGCTGATGTGATATGTTTTCCCCTGTGTATTTCTTTTCCCCTTAATGTCTTTCTGACCTTTCCAGAGTGAGGATAGCTCACTTCATGTTCAGAGAAGAATTTTAAAGTCCCTGTTAGTGTAGTCCATTTCCTTCCCACTTCTTACTTCTCTACCCTCACAAGTTTAGCTTGCACTGGACTTTGAAACCACGCGCTAGCGATACTTTGCTGTTGTCATTAATCTGGGACACACATGGATAGTCATTAGTGGCAAGTTACAATGCGTTTAATCTGGTATCATATGCCACATCATTTGCATTAATATCCAATTAGATTTTTCACTTAATATTGTTGTACTGTATGTTAGATGAACAGTGAATCATCCTTAAATTGTCCTTTAACTAGCTGCAGGAGTTTTTTCCCCACTGTTGCAAAATTCTGATTCATTTTGTATATGGGAATTCTGCTAAGCAATTAGAGTAGAATCTTGAAGCCTCAGAGAGTGCCAGTTTTTAGAGATGAGAGCTTCTTATATGTGCTAAATAGAGTAATAAATCATAATGAGTAGAGATTTCACTATCAAATGTACAGAAAGCTGTAGATCTGAACTTTTTGTGTTTGCTTCTAGAAATTCATGAAGATGCTTTATTTTTGTAACAATCTGGGAGTCTAACAGCAAAACTGTAAATTCAAATATGAGGTGCCTTGGCTTCGAGAGGACCCGTCTCTCCTCTGCCTGATTAATAGGGAGTATAACTCTGTTTTCACTTCCAGAAAGGAGGGCTGGTTCTGGGTATCTAGAACCTGAGGGTAGTGTATATGCAGTGCTTTGCAGCTTGGTATTTCTAAGGGTGTTTTTGGTGATGTGTCAAGCTAGTGGTGAAAAGGAGAAGGTCTGGATTGTATGTAGATTGCCCTGTGCTGTTGGGAGTGTGTGCCCCTGTGTGTAGCTGGGGGCTTCAGGAGCCAAGTGTAGTGAATAATTCATCTGAGAAGCAGGTTCCTTGTGTCAGGACTCACTGTGGAGTTAATACTGTCTGTACAGGAGGAAGAAGTTAGTTGTCTTGAAAGTAGTTCTGGTTAATGCACATTAAATAACTGAAAAGAGACCAGGGAGCTGAGATGTTTCACTCAGGAGCTGTTGGGTCTACAAACCAAGGCCAGCAGGACACTCTTCCCTGGTATGCATATAATCGCAAATGCAATAGCTCACTTGTAATTCACCACAGGGTAGGATGCTGTGAGCAGCTGGCTTGAAATCAGCATTGAGAGAATGGTATCAGTGAGAGCAATAAGGGACAATAGAAACCATGATGCACAAAACTATAGGTAGTAAAATGTCACTTCTAACAAGTACTTAAACTTCCTCCCCCGGACCCCCAAAGTAGTTACCTATGTGTTATCCTGAATGGAGTGAATGAACATAGGATCCTCTTCCTAAAAGTAGGTAGTTTATTCTTTTCAGATATGTATTATTTTTCTTTTCTTTGTATTTTTCTCCCCTTGTAAACTCTTACTGACTGCTGTTTTGGTTTTTGCTTAGAAATTGTTGTTTACTGGTATAAACTAAGCACATGCTGGTCTCAAATCCATAACCTAGAATGACTACAGTAAAAGAAGGGTTGCTGGTCCCTGTCTAAGATTTCCCTACGGCTGTGTAGGCACTGCAGGGAGAAGCCCTCAAGTTAAGTTATTTTTGAAAATGATAGAAAAGGGTATTGTGGGAGTTTTGTCAATTAAATGGAGGGACAGATTCACTGTGTTAATTCTCTAGTAACTCACCATTGACTAAAGATGATGTATTAAATAACCCATGTCACTGATATTTTCAGCAGCACAGGCAATTTACTGTTGATCACTGCTGGGAGAACTTGTTGCTTTCACTGCTGGAGAGAGAGTCAGGGTCCTGGCATGAAAAGGTTTGCTTTTGCAGTGCTTTAGCTCACAAAGTAATGATTGTACTTAATGCACTGCAGCAGTGAGGTCACAACAACATACAGCGTTTCTTTATGGTGCACAGCCATGCAGTGTTCAAGGTTTTGGATTAGTTAAAGTGTCAGGTACGTATTTATCTATGTTGTCCCATTTTTCTTCTGTATATTCTGATTTGTTATGCAAAATGTTTTGAAGTAGAGAGTTTTTTAATACAAAGTTGCTTTTCAGTTAAACACTTGAAACATTCTTAACAACAGAGGAATTTTTTTTAATTTATTGCATTCCCCTGCTGTTTTTGCTTTAAAGATGCTGTAATGTTGTTTCACAGGGCTCACTTGGAGGCCAGTGCAGAGAAATGGAACAGATTGCTGACATCTCTGGAAGAGTTAATCAAATGGTTGAATGCGAAAGATGAAGAACTCAAAAAACAAATGCCCGTTGGAGGGGATGTTCCAACCTTACAGCAACAGTATGACCACTGCAAAGTAAGTTGTTTGAGTTTTTTAGCTAAATATTCTACGTTGAATAATAGAATGAAGAAAATTTGATTGTGGGAGAAATGATGAACGCTTCCTAGAGACTAATTCCTAAAAAGTAGCTCTAGGTTTCCACCCTTTTTGCTTCTCCACCTGTTCCAGTAAAGTACAACTGAGGTATTCTCTATGAAATTTGATCTAAAGGATTTCTGATACATGTGTTCAGTCCAAACACATTTTTTAATGTTTACTGATGGTTTTGGATTCCTACTAGGTAGTACTGCTATTCTGCTAGTTTACTCTAATCAAGTCAAGTAAGGCATACAAAAGTAAGAACTGAACAAGAACTGTGGAAGCAATGGTGAAAGTAAATCCAGTAGAAATATGTAGGTGGCTTTTTACATGTTGTTAATTTGACCAGTAATATCCACATGGTGTGGAGGACTGCTTTATGCTGTAAAGGTGACTCAAAACTGGTTTTGAGAACTAAAGCTTATCTATGCTTTGTATTGTTGTACCTATAACACACTCTTCCAGCGCTCTGGTTTTGCTAGTTCTGATCTGGTTTTCTATATAGTAAGGTACTGATTCCTAAGTATTTTTGACAATAAAAACCTATTGCATCTACAACGTGTCTTCATTCATGTAGAATATACTGTCTGTCTCACTAACTCTAATCAGTAATCAAGTTCAGACATATTTGCCATTGGACAAATACATTCTAGTAAAGCTGGTTCCATCGTAGTATATGTCTTCTGTGTGGTGTAAACAGAAAAGAGAATAAATGCAACTTTACATAGCTAATTGCATAACAACCATGTTTCCCTCCACTAAGACAACACTGATGTCTTTTCTGCTGTGGTGTTGAGCGAGGACAACAATTGGATTCAGGAAAACAGTAATACAGAAGTACTTATTTAGAATACTGTGAAGAACTACAGAAAAAAAGTAGCCTGACATGAGCGGTACTTTTGAGACTTAAATCCAAAATAGAAGAGCTTAAGGAAATCTGCATATATTTCTCCTAAATTTAGTCTTTTAAAGTAAAGTTATTAGCATAAACTCAGGATCTTTGTTTCTTGAGAGTTCATCTCTTCCTGTTCTTATCCACTTAAATCATCATGCTCTGTTTGTAGGCACATCTGCTGTGAATGTTTTGTAATGATCAAATGGTGGATTACTAGTGCCAAAGAGCACTAAAAGACTGGAACAGATTCAAATATGTTTTCAAGGAGGTCAGCAGGAGGTGATAGACTTCTAAAGGTCATTTTCCAAGGGCTTGTTTGTGTCTCATGTTAGATTATAGTATAAGTATAATAATAACGAATAATACTGCTAGTGCATCTCTTTTGAAGACCTCGAACCTATTTATAAAATGGTAGCTGTTATACAATGTTCTGAAATAGAAAAATATAGGAGCAGTGATGTTAATTTGGGTCACTAGTGAACTGCAGTAGTGTGAAGGAGAGAACACTTCTGGATTGTTTAGTCCTTGCTCTTTTGTTTTAAGAATATTTTAACTAATTTATACTATTTTTAACTAATATTTTGTTATGTGATGATGTTAAGACTAACGTGCATTCAGGAGTTTTAGAGATTATTCTTTCATTTTTCAAAAAGGCAATATTCTTGCAGTGTCAGGGTATTTGGTATAGATATCCCAGTCCAGTATTTAATATGAGCTGTATTAGTCGTCTGCGACACCACAAAGTTAAGGCCAACCCTGTGCATCACTTTGGTTTTTGTATACCTATGCAAGCAAGAGCACAGTGTTCAATTGTTGGTATTTCTTAGATGCTGACTGGATGACTATTTTCTAACAGTTATTTTGGTAGGGCCCAAGACATTCCTGTACATGGGGAGGGACTCTTTAACAGGGAGTGTAGCGATAGGATAAGGGGTAATGGTTTTAAACTGAAACTGGGGAGATTTAGATTAGATATTAGGAAGAAATTCTTTCCTGTGAGGGTGGTGAGGCACTGGAACAGGTTGCCCAGAGAAGCTGTGGGTGCCCTATCCCTGGAAGTGTTCAAGGCCAGGCTGGATGGGGCTTTGAGCAACCTGCTCTAGTGGGAGGTGTCCCTGCCCATGGCAGGAGGGTTAGAACTCAATGAGCTTCCACCTCTAACCATTTTATAATTCTGTATATCATGTAATGATTCTGTGCCATACCAAACACAAATCATTAGCATGTGGCATTTCACGTTTCACAAAAAACAAAATCCAAACCCCATTGGAGGTCCTTCATCTGCTTCCTCAACATGGTTTAAGTGATTGGTTACAGTGGTTGGGATCTTGCATAAAGATGCCCTTGATTGTGGACATATAAATTTTATGCTTGTGATTTTTTTGCATTCTTTTTCTTTTCCTTTTCAAAACCTTATGCCAAATCTCCCCTTTCAACAGACTTGTAGTAGAATAACTTTGTGATTCCACGCTGTCAGTCACTCTGTGGCTTGTGGGGGTATCACTGGCTTGTGTCCCTTGCTTTGCATTTAAGGTGCTCCTTCTAAAGTATGTATCCTATGTTAAGCTGAAAGCTTTCAGTGGAGATTTGAGGTGCAACTGCATCAGATAAATATTGCAGGTACAAGTTGATTTCTCTCACTCTCAAGGACAGTCATTGAGCTTCTGCAGCACCACATTAGCTGGCCTTTAAAAGGTTTTCCCCAGGCTTCCCTGAGCTGGAGTTGAGTGCCTCTGCTCTCCTCTTTAGTTTCAAATCTGAGTGTTGCTTTGAAGTTGTCCTTGTGCAAACTGAGCAGCTCAACACCTTACTTTATCTCCACTTCTCTGTGATCCCTTAGCTGTTATTTCCAGCTTGCTTACCTGATCTCATCCGTGCTGATTCTTCAAAATGTAAGTGATGAAACAGTGCCTCAGCTCTGTAAAATGTGTGCCCATGATAGTCTCATCCCCTGCCCTTTATTTTTCTGGGTCCTTGATCCTTCTTGTATTAGAATCGTTTTTTGCTTCAAGTTATTCAATTATCATTCTCCTTATTGACCTATTTTCCTTCCCCCCCTCAGATACATGAAATGGTGACTTGTTTGTTTGAGCTTAATGGCACTAATTTTATTGCTCTTTGCTTCTCTTAACAACTCTCCCACTCAGTGCTTGGCTTCAGCAGTGCTAAATAAATAAGTACAGTACTATGTGACAGCTTGAGTTAGCTCACATTGTTTGTGTGCTGCTGGGGTCTGTTTGGACAGGAGGAAATAAATGGTTTGCAATTTGATTTTTAAAATTGTTTTTCTTTTAAATGCTATTCATTCTCCTATGCTTTAAAAACAAACACCCACAGTAATGTTAGTCACCTGAATGAGGGCTACACATTTATCTTATATTTTCCAGATTAGCAGATATCTTTCAGGATGTAGCAAGTATTTATAAATTTTGGACTGATTTTTATGTTGTTCAGCCAAACTTCCATCATCTGTAGTAGTTCATAGTCTTATCACATACTAAACGCTAAGCACAGTCAAGCAGAGAGCATATCCTGTCTGAGTGTTGAATTGTGCTCTGCATCTTGCAGGGGACAGGGCAAGAGGAAACTTAAGTAAGGGAGCATGAATTTCCTATTATAATTATTCTCAAAATTTCTTTTTCTTTGAGAACGTACTGTGGTGGCAGTCCCAAGAATACTGGAAAATTCATAAATGCTTTTGGGACACTGAGAGGAAGTTTAAAAGTACCTGAGTTAAAAAGTCATCTGTATGAATTGTACCTGTAGACAAGGCTACATTAACACTGTTGAAGTGTAGAAAACTCATCTGTGAAGATGCTGAAACAGGTAAAGGCTTATAAGGAAAAGAAAGTGAAGGCAGCAGCCTTTTCAGAGTTTATTGGCAGTGTCTCACTTGTCCTTACAAGCTCAGGTTTTCTCTTTCATTCTCTTCTTTCCTAATCTTCTTTATGAATATTCATTTAGGATTTTAAAATGCATGATGCAAAGTTTGATTAGCTCCATAGACCACACAAAAAAATCCTCCACAACAGAACCACCACCACCAAAAACACTACCCGACTCCACCCTCCAAAATCCCACCTATATGTGGATATCTTACTCTGCTGAAAAATAAAAAAAAAAGCTACAAAATTTCCATGGAACATGAGTGGGCTGGTTTTGTGCATATGGAAATACCTAGAGTCACACCTGTGTACAAGAGGAGGCAATGCAGATGCTGACACCTTGTTCTCTGGAGGTGTGCTGAGAACTTCCTATCTTGCTTTTCCACTGGAAGAGTGGAAAAAGTAGCTTTCTGAAAGTGTGCTTTTGCTAAAATACAAAGACTGCCTAAATGATATAAATCACTGTGGTTTAGCTTTCAGAGAGAGAACAGGACATTTCAAATTAAGCAGAAATGGGTACCCTCTCACATAAATCCTCTTGGCATCTGTCTGCATAAATGAACAAGTGTCTAGCTAATACTAAATAATGCATGTATCTTGGATCACAGAGATGCTTAACTTAGCTTCGTTTGAGCTCAGAATGAATTGGCCAAGGACCCGTGAATGTTTGATTGGTAACTTTGTCTATGGATGGGTCATTAATACTTCAGATACTCTTTAGACTTCTGGGGACTGCTGTCTTATTTAGTGTTTTAGATTTGGTTTGTTAAAGCAATCAAATGCTGAAAGTTGCAAGTATTTCTCCCTGTTGTACTTAGCTATTGCCACTTTATCAAAAGTGGTAGCATAGCCAACTGGACACTGCTTTATACTTGTTATCCTTCAGGGTGTCTGTGATTCTGTTGTTCTCTTTACCAGCAGGAAAAGTCTGTGAGGAAAAATCATTTTTTCTAGCCTTAACTTTTTTGTGCTCTTTCAGCATACCTGTCTGACTTCAGGCAATGGACTAAATATAAATTTCTACTTAGTTATTCTAGATTTATTTTTCTTGGATATTGTCTGTCTTAAAATCTTTTTCCATGTTAGGAATTATTAACTGTAAGAATCAAAATAGGAGTGTTATGATATTAGTGCTGCCATAATCTATGCTTTTAATTATACTCTAGAAAGGACTTTATGACATTCTTGTGCATCTCATCACATAAGACATGAAGCATGAAGAATATCTGTGCTGTAGGGAGGTAGTCAGCTACATTGCTTAAATATTAATTTTGAATGAGATGTGAGCTGTGAGGGGATGAGAAAGGAGAATTAAGCAGTCTGTGGTTGGAAGAGGAGGATCAATTGAGCCTTTTGCTTAGGGGAAGAGCTGCAACCTAGTTCGATGGACAAGCGTGTGATTGAAACAGGAGCTTGAGCATTCTGCACCATGCCGCTGTGAAGTGGCTCTTCAAAGTAAGGATGTGTTTTCAAAAACTATATGCTCTATCAAGAGAAGAAATAGCTTCCCCCTAAGTCAATCGACATTATTGAGCAGTTTGAGAGCTACTTAAATAATCTTGTAATGGTTAGGAGCTTTTTAAGGGTTCTTGAAGTTTTAAGTGTTCTGCGTATTTCAGAATTTTGAACATTGATTATTGGTGAAAAAGAATGTACTGTACAAAAAAATTGTACTGTACAAGGACAGTACAATTCATTAAGTTTTCACTGAGATTTTTCTTTGAGGTGTGTTTAGGAGGAAGAGGTGGAAATTGTGGGTGGGAACAGGAAAGGAAGAGTCTAGTTAATGCCTGAAGTTAAATGAGAGTTCTCAAGTGCATTTATCTGACTTAAAGCTCACTAAGGATTTACTCAAACTGATTTGTATGTTACATGAATGATTCAGGTATGTATCACTCCTGGGCTATTCATCCAAAAAGATTAAAAACGTGGCACAAAGAATGAAGTGTTAAATTAGGATGTCAATGCAGTGTATTTTTAACTTTGACCAAAAAAAAGTGTTGCTTTTGGCGGTATATCTTCTTCCCAGAAGCGCAGTTGTCTTGTAGTAAGCCAGGAAAGTTGCAATGGATCGGTACTTAAAATAATAAATAACCTGGATAATGAAAGAACAAAATATTCTGTCACTAAAGCAGAGTAGACTAGGTTGTCTTATTGTGGAATAAACAATTAATAAGCACTTTTCCAATACAATAAATAAAATATCTATGTGGGGTTGCCTTTTTTTTACTGTCATTTTTTTTATAGGTATCTATCAGTATATACATCTCACATTGCTCTTTTCTGATGATCCAGTGTCTTGTTCATTTTAATAGAAGACTCCTATATAAACTTTATGTCATCACTGGGTCTTTTTCAGCCCCCTGAATAAAGCCTATTCTTCTTGAAGGTTTATAGTTATCCTCAAATATCTAAGTAAAGATCTGACATCACTGTGGAGGAGTATATGTGTCACAGAAATCAGTCTTACACTGCAGAAACAGTGCAGTGATCAGTATTTCTCTCTGTCCCTTAAAAGGCTATGAGTCCAGTTCCTTTTTCCCTCGTATCTTCTTTTGCATCCCAAAAGACCCCTTTGCTTCCATCATTATTAGTACTAGCCTATATACTACTAATGAAATCTCAGAACACCTTCATGCACTAGGGTGTACCAAAGCATCTGTTTCCACTCATTTGTCTTGAGCTTGAGGACCATGTCTGGCTGTGGTCTGACCTTCAAGGGTGAGCCGTTTACGTAGCTAGTGAAGATGATGGAGCACAAGTATAGTGGTGATGCATTTTTAATCTCTACCCATAAGACAGCTGCTGTATTCGCTTAAGTACCTCTGTTGTTCATCTCTCTGTGTTATTCTGACTCCACTGTATCTTTATGGAAATGTAGTGACTGGTATTGCATGCAATACTTAAAATGAAGTTGCATTGCTGTTTTATACTGCAGTAAAATAAAAGGCTTTTTGTCTTGTCCTTTCTGATCATGCTCAAAATTTTATTGTGGTTTTTTTTTTTTTTCCATTGCAGCTGCATATTGAGCAAATTATTTCAGAGACCTGTCAGTGAAACTTCCAACACATTTTTTCTAAGCTGTAACATTCTAAACTGAAAAGCATTCAGGGATGCTGGGTATTACCTGAAACCTAAGGACAGTGCAGTACATCAACAGATGGTCCCACGCTGGATCAAAGAAGTGGGCTGGTACAAGGAAATGAGACAGGACATTTCTCTGAATGCAAATATTTTTTTTGCTGAGGTCTGTTTTTCTAAAGGCAGAGCGCCAGGAAAAAGCCCACTGGCACAGCAGCAGCGAATCTATTTTTCCAACTGCAGAGAACCACCAGAGAGCCACAGTGCTGCTGTGGCCATTGCCATACTTTTTTTCAGGAGCTTTCCTAGCCTGTATCAGGTGGAGCTGAAAACTGTTTGTCCTGCTCAAAGGTTTCTCATTCTGAAACCAGGTTGAAATGTTTTTCTGTTTAATCACAAAATCTTCTCAGGTCTCCTTGATTTCTCTGTGATCCATTTTGATAAATTGGACTAGTAATAAGAAACATACTGTGTTAGCAGAGCTGTTCACTCATCATTCAAGGTGTGGAATGGAACTTGCAGGGATTACTCCAAATCTTTTAAGAACCCCTTTACATAACTGACACTTTTCTGCATGAATTTTGTGCAAATGCTAGAGAGTTTTATCCTTTTTCATAGTGTGTTGTCAAAGGGCAGATCCTCTCCGCATTGTTGTTTTGGAGAAAATCAAATAGGAGCATTAGTTTATGATGCACTCCATATGCTTAAATGCACTAAGAGAAAGACAGATGTCACTTTAAAATCCTTCTGAAAAATTGTCTACATTTTTCTGACATGGGCTGGCAAAGAATCCATTTTATCTTCTGTTAAAATCTTTATCAAGATTTTGCTTCTTCTTGTGGCAGACAGACTCTTCAGGGGAGGAGGGTATTTATTCCAGTTAACTCCTGAACTATTGGATCCTCAATCCCCTGTTATTACAGCCAGTAATCCACCTTAGGAACATCAGTAATAAATTGGAAAAATTGTGTTGTCATGGCAGCCGCCCACTCCTGTTTTCATGCAGATTGTTGAGATTAAAGGCTAGGCTTCAAAATGTATGTACAAAATAAGGGAGGAAATGGGATTCTGATTTTTCTTGTATTTTGGGTAATTTTCCCATTTTTGTTTTGTTGCTTTTTAATGCAGAAAAATGAAAAGGTAGGTATTGGTTTAGTGGGCAAAATAGCCTTGCAGGGGGTGTTTCCGTTTGGGTTTTTTTTGGTGTTTTTACAAGAACTCTTAACCCTAAGCTATTAGGTGTTCCTAGAAAGTCACCACACATCTGTATCTTCTGGCCTGGGTTTCAGTGAAATTCTCTCATCCAGGGTGGTTAGTCTGAGAGGCTGGGAACTGCTTAGGAATCCTACTAGAAGCAACTTTGTTTTCTAAAGTTCTGGTCTTTTAAGTTTTAGCAGGCAAATGCTGTCTAAACCTAAAGTGATGCTTAAAGACTTGGAGCTTTCTTTTTAGGAAAACTGCTGGGGGTTATGTTTATGCTAACACAAGTTTCCTGTAAAGTTAGTTCAGTGTTGTGCTTCAGAAAGGTGGTGTACTGGGTTTAGGATTCAGCTCCTGGAGGTCCTTATGTACTGCTTACAGATTTATCCAAACAGGCTGGCTGTTATGGGGAAAAGATGATGTTTTTTTTTAATTTTTTTTTTTTTTTTTTTTTTAATCAGATTTGGAACCCAAATCCTCATTTGTGAGTCCACTAACATGACTCAGTTCTCAGTTTCTAGCATTGCTGGAAGTCTCATCAGTGGTTTTCCACATCAGAAAACTCAGGGTACTCTGAGCATCAATAATAAGGTTTAAATACAATTCCTCCATAAACTGTAGTGATTGATAGGGCTGCAGTGTCTGCAGTCATTCCTCATAGAGCTACTGACATCACTTTGTCTTAATCGACAGTTTTCTGTATTTTATTGAGCATGGTGTAATTTAGAAATAAAGAATTTGCTTGCGTGAGGTGGCTGTTTCTTGGTTGTTGGTTTGAGGTGTTTTGGTTTGTTCTTTGGTTTTAGGATAGGTTGTTTTTGGCACTTCTTTCTGGAAGGAGTGCAATGTTGTCCTCACAATCATCCGTTTATTACTAACAAGCTATTTTACATGCTTGGTTGCTCACCTTATAATTTACTCCTCTGTAATGCGTGAGGACATTTTAAAAGCATCCTGTACAAAACCTAAGATATCTCGAAGGTTCTTTCTGTCTTGTTGTTTAATGATGACATAACTTGATGTCAGGGCTAGTAGTGAAGTGACTGTTTTCTAAAGTGATTGAAAGCACTGTATAGTAACTTGCTGTGAAGCTTTGTAGCTTGCTCTGCCAAATAGACAATACACATGCAGTAGCTTCTGTGACATGAGCAGACTCTTCTGGTTCTGAAGTGAATGAAGATCAGCCTGAAGTCCAGTTTTTGATCATCAGAGACACCATACTATGACTGACACAGGATTGTACTTAATGATAGATGGCTGGTGTTTGGGTATCCCTATATGGTGTTTCTCTGCAGGACAGGATTAAGGGGCATATAGGAAACTGCATAGGTCCGCTGACCTTGTAGCCAATGTGAGCTGTTACTTAAATGAGCAGTCATAGTCTGTAGTGAGAGAGAACATTTTAAAGGTCTTCTCAAAGACCTTAATAGCTGCTGATGCTAGTGATTTTACAGTATGATTTTTGTCTTTTAGCTCACTCTTGTTAAATTAATGAATATAAGTAGAGAAAAAAAATATGCCTATGTTTGATGGTATAACACAATAAACTGATATTTCCCAGTTAGTTTTGTGACATTGTCATTGGCAGTTTTGATTTTCTGAACAGATATTTATAAGCTTTAGAGTGTCCTGGGTTGAGAGGCCCCAGACTAACTTTTCTTCTAATGCTGGGAAAATCGCACTTTTAGAAGACTCTAGTGTCTGAATTCATGATAATATTTGCTTTATGACCAGCCAGGCTCTGTGAGATTCAAGGTCTCAGTGTTTTCGAGCCTTGCCAGGTGCAGGGACGAGGAGGAGCAGGGCCTGGGCATTTGACCCAAGCTGGCCAACAGGATTATTTCATACCATGAACATCATATTCAATATAAATTAGAAAAGTTTGCTGTGTAGCTGGCTCTCCCTTGATGGCAGTGATCCAGACAACTCCTTGCCCCAGTGCTGGACCCTCGAGGTCTCCCTTTTTTCCTGAAACCTTTGCACTCGCAGTGCCCGACATTTGCTGTCCCCTGCTGGGAGTGCACTGCTCATAGAATTGCCTGAGTACGCTGCTTGTAAATCTTATGTCGGTGTTGGGATTAATACTGGTTCTTTAGTATTATTGTTAATTATTTAATCTTATTCTATTAAATCTACTTACATTTCAACCCTCCTGTTTCTTTGCGTTCCCCGATTCCCCTTTCCTGGTTGGGGAGGAGTCATCAGGTGACAGAAAATTATCTTCATGACAATGAATTGTTATGGGTTTTCTCAAACCATAACAAGAGAAAGTAGTTAACTAAAGCCCTAAATCACTAAGTAAATGTTCTGATACAGTTATTTTCTCTTTTGTTTGAAATAGAAGTTATATGTACAACTCACTCCAATATTAGTAAGTATTTTTTTAATCAAAAAGTCATATGTTAAAAAAGATGAAAAAACCACAGCATACTTCTCTCTCGAAGCAGCTGGTTTGCAACTTACATACTTGAAGAAGTTCTAAAATCTGAAGTAATATCTCTTGATTAATGAAAGGACTAAGCTTATTTTATAAACAGTCATTAAAAAATGCATACTGTTATAAATGTGTGATTCACTTGGGTGTAAATTAAAGTTTTCAGTACCTACAGAGACTTCAGTGATTGAATCAAATAATTACTTTTAATGGTATATTTTTCATTAAGTCAGTGAAACAGGTCAGCAAGAATTTAAGATTGCCAATAATAGAAGAAAGAATAGTAAATTAAATAGTTTTAAAGAAATTACTGGAACAAATACATCATTTTTCTGTCAAATATCACTTTCTGACGTGCTGAAAATTATTGCCTTTTTCTTCCTTGCTCTAGCTTTTATGTAGTCTATATTCCTTCACCTTAGAATCAACCTGATAGGGAATCTTCCTTTCTTACTTTTTTCATTTTTTAAAAATAATAGCAATTTTTACATTTTCTGTTTTGCAGTTGCATCTCCTTTTGTCTTATGAACCTGCCTCAGAGGAGATAGGCTAGAAGTTTGTGTAAACATTCACTGCCTTAAAGGGGTCAGATTCAAGCCAGGGAATAAACCCTCCAACTGAAAAAAAACTGCTAAGATTGTAACATTTGGATGCCCTGAAAAAAAAAGGGAGAAGACTGATGTGAAAACATTTTTATCATCAAATAAATGCAAGGCTGGAGAAAGATGTCCTTTTTAGATAATTATGGATGGTGCCTGACAGTTGTGCCCTGTGCATTCTCTGCGCATGATTTTCCATCTAGAGTTTTGATGCTGGCATCAGCACTGTGGTAGCATATGCCATCACTCCGGGTACAGACACTTTCAGGAACCTCAGTGCCTGATACAAGAACAAGAGAACAAGTCCCTAGGCTCTGACTAAATGTAGACTCCAATTAACCTTTTCTTTCCCCTGCGATGCAGTAGTAACTCAAGTCCCTCTAAATTGGGAATAAAAGTTATAACCTAAATACTGTACCTGAGAAGCTGTATTTTCTACATTTATTAGAATTTTTCTTTGAGATAGGTGCCTAGTAATCCTGACAGCTTTTTGGTATGAATAAAAAAAGAATAAGAACTTCTGATGATATATATTTCTTTTAATTGTTACGATTTAGAAAGTTTCAAGGCTTGAGTCATTAGAACAGGCAGTGCTTAGGTTTCTTGTGTATCTTATATCTGTTAGTTCATTTTCAACAGCTATTTCAGCACATGTGGAAATATACATATTTTTCAAATTAAATAAACAGAGGAGATATACATTCATGATAAGGATCAGAGAGTTCTATTACAATATTTTAAAAAAGCATCTGTTATGTTTTTGACAGAGGCTTTAACTCCAAACTGCTAATGGTTTCAAGGATGAGGAAAAAAAAACATAGCTGACAGAAGCACTGTTTGGTTACTTCTCAAAAGTGCCTGGAGCTAACCCACTCCTGTGAAGTTGACAAAAAATACTATTTTAATTTTTTTTTTTTCTTTGACATTGTAAAGCCTGACATTGGTCTTTTGAGTGCAGGAAGAAAAGGAAAGCTGAAGGAGACTATTCTGCTATGTAGGTAGCTAGAGGACAAATTGCAAAAGCATGTGAGATTTAGTGGGCTTTTTCAAAAGTCTTGAGTGGTGCAAACTGGAATGTGTTGAAACTGCACACTCGTTGTTTGTAAATACAAGTCTGTATTTACAAACTATAACAAGATCTGGAATCAATAAAAAGTGAGGGAAGAGGAAGAAAAAAAATCTAAGAATAGTTGCATACAGTGATTAAATCCCCTATATGGACCTATACTCTCAGAATAATGAATATGTTCATGACATCCTCGCTAAGTCAGCTTAATCTGATGTTTGTGTCCAGACTGGTTTAGTTGAACAGTGTGCTTTTTCTTCTACTGGAATTCTAGATGGGAAAATGCATAATCAATTTCTTGGTGTATTTTGGCGTGTTTTCCCTTGATTGAATTCCTGGTGGTTCCTCAGTGACAGCTGTCTGTTAGCACTGCTTAACCTGCTCTTAAGAAAATTCAACTGTAACTTCTCACCATGGCAAACATCTGTGTTCTTTTCTTCACCTTTGGCCAATGGGCATCATGCCCTTGCCCTCCGCTGTGTGTAAGGAAATTGCTCACATCCACAAACAGCTTCTGTTCTTGGCGCTGCTCTTGTGGATTTACTTGAAAAGGTGTAAGTGTTGGTTTCAGGGTCTAAGGCCTTGGAATAATGGAACTGTCAGAATTGGAAGAGACCTCTAGAGATCATCTAGTTCAACTCCTCTGCTAAAGCAGGATTGCCTAGACCACGTTACCTGGGACTGCATCCAGATGGGTCTTGAAGATTTCCAGAGAAGGGGACTCCACAACCTCCCTGGGCAGCCTGTTCCAGGGCTCTGTCACCCTCACCAGAAAGTAGTTTTCCTTCAGATTTGAATGGAACTTCCTATGCTAGAGCTTGTGCCCATTGCCCGTGTTCCTGTCACTGGGAACCACTGAAAAGAGTCTCACTCCATCCTCCTTCAACCCACCCTTCAGATACTTGTAAGCGTTAATAAGGTCTACCCTCAACCTTCTCTTCTCCAGGTGAAAGAGTCCCAGCTCTCTCAGCCTTTCCTCATAAGGGAGATGCTCAAATCTCTTACTCATCTTTGTTGTACTATGCTGCACTCTCTCCAATAGTTCCCTGTCTCTCTTGAACTGGAGCGTCCAGAACTGGATGCAGTATTCCAGTTGTGGCCTCACCAGTGCAGAGTAGAGGGGAAGAGTGACCTCCCTCGACCTTCTGGCTACACTCTTTCCTATGCAGCAGGGGGTGCTTCTAGAAGTTGCAGAGAGTTGTACACAGCCTTATGCAGTAGTTTCACATAAACATGATCAGCATCTGCACATTCTGCTTTGGTTCTGTGGCTGTTCCCAGAGCCACAGAGAAGTCATGCCACAGGCTGTGTGCCTGCACACCAGCCCCATGCCACAGGCTTCTTCCCCAGAGAAGTTTGAGGCATAGGAAGCACTGAAAATCTAACAGTCTCCCAGTGGCAAGGCAAACCTCTAAAGCTCTATCCTGCTGTGGTTTTAAGAAGCTGAGAAGTCCTGAAGCTGAACTGAAGAGGGAAACATCTTACATGAACAGCATCTTTCTTACAGAAGTATTTCCCTTGCTGAGGAATGTTCAAAAAGTCTGCCTTTATTAGTTCTCCATTCTCCATGGGTACCTGATGATTGAACTATTTCCATTTGTCTTTTTGTACATATTGGATAGGTCATGTCTATCCAGCAGTGCAGTACAGATACCTATGCTAGTAACAAATGTGTTTTCTGGTAAGAGAAATTAGCCTCAGTAGAGATCCAGCTGATAGAATTTGTAGTGTTCTTGTAGCATAGACAAACTTGGGCACTTTCACACTGCATTACTTTGTTCTGTTTTGATATTGTCTGTTTAGTTCATTTTTGGGGATAGGAGGAGGAGGATGACTCCTATAAGGATTTGATATCTAGTGCTCCCATGTCTGAGTTAGAATCACAGAATCATCCAGGACAGAAGGGACCTCCAAAGGTTGTGTAGTCTGACCTCCCTGCAGTCACAGGGACACCCCCAACTAGACCAGGTTGCCCAGGGCTGTTAGGTACAGTCCGAGTTGTGGAAAGCTGGGAGTGAAGTACCTGGAGGTACTTGAGCTTGAGTTCATATGAATACTGAGGTATTTTTTCCTTCCCTAACTCAGAAACTTCCTTTATGGCACTGTTGCATCATCATTCCTCATTTTAGTGCCACATTCATAGGTGTAACATGACATTTTTGTTATATTTCCTGAACTTGAAAAAGAATGTTTTAGAACAAGCATGCCTTAAATGCTTACAAGGTAGCGAGTAAATAGATGAGTCTACAAAATTGTAAAGCTCCAGTGATTCTCACCCATTTAGACTTATGGATGTGTTGTTTGGCTTGTTCTCTGCATAATGGGGAAGCAAAGAAAATACAGAACAGTAAAATGCAATGAATAGAAAGATTTGATGTTAATCATTCGTAGTATGACAAGCATAGAGAGCAGAAGAGTACACGAGCTTATGATCAGGCTGCCATCGTTACTGCAGCAATGCTATTTTAACACCTTGACTTTCTGATTAACTCCATTTATATCCTAAATATTATGTGTACTTCAAAGGAAACTATTACTTTGTTGGTGACAATGTGCTGGACATACATGAACATAAGATAGCTGAAAAGTTGCTTGTGGAGTTGTGCATGCCTAATTTATATCCAGTCTTCCATGGCAAAAGCCTGCACTAAAACTGAGCTAAAAGATCATAGAATTGTTTAGGCTGGAAAAGACCTTTAAGACCTCAAGTCCAACCATTAACCTAGCACTGCCAAGTCCAGCACTGAACCGTGTCCCTCAGCCCCACATCTACATGTCTTTTAAATAGCTCCAGGGATGCTGACTCAACCACTTCCCTGGGCATAGATGAACTACTATTTGCAATACTGAATATCCAAGCTTGGCCCACACTGTTTATTAAAGAGAAGTACAAAACTACTACAACTTTTCTTCTGTGAACATTGGTAGATTTGCCCAGTGATGTGCTCTGATGGTACTAGGCTTTCTTGGAGAAGGGAGCCCAATGAAAGGTTTCTTGAAAACTATGTGTTTGTTATTCAACACTTAATTTTGTGTTGGCACTCTGCAAAGACCAAATTATTCTGTAGTGGTGCTTGATGTCTGCATGCAGGTAGTCTGGGAATTGAACATGCAGCAGCTTCTCCAACACCAGCAATTTGGAAGCAATGAGGATTTTTCTCTGTCATGCTGTATTTGTAATGCTCAGAGGTGGCTCAGAGCTCAGATACAGTGTTTGGGGACTAGCAGAGAGGAGGTGGTGTGTACGGGCGGAGAGAAACATGAAAAGTCTGAAGCTAGAAGGCAGTCATGCTTGGTTGAAATTACTCATTTTCAATAGGTCAGCCTCATTTGGGATGATTTTCTGATGATCTTGTACTCTTCTGTATGAGCATGCACGTAATGCCTTCTGACATTTCTGACTGCTAAGAGATTCTTAGTCCAGTGAGCAGAGTTGCTTAGCTGCAGGTACTCAGACCTCTTTTTCACCCATGTCTTCCTACTTATGCATTTCATGGTGGTGTTGCAGTCACACTGGAAGTGGAGGAAGTTATTTATCTTAATGCTGAATCTGAAGTTGTGGCGTAAACTTACATGAAGGAATGGCTGGTAGTAAACACAGCACAGTATTTAAAACAAACAAACAAAACACCATGGTATGTAAAAACAAAGATGGAGAAAATGAAAGAACAAGTGCAGGACAGATGTGAATCACATTGTTTAATGCCATCTGGGAGAATGTTTGGGGACTAAGATGATGTGTGTGGTCTAAGCATAGATAGATAGATATATATCTCAAATAAACATGCTTACTGCATTTTGATTATAGTTGTAGATGAATGTAAAGAGATTTCTAAGCAAGCAATGAGAAGTAAATACTGTTGCAGATATATCAGAATATACTTTGTTCCTCTTAGTGACATCCAGTCACTAAAACCAATTCTAGTTTTTAGTTTTAAGACAATTCCCCATGTTGGTTCTTCAGCATTTTGCTTATTGCTTATATTTCTCTCCATACCTTACTAGGTAACTGTGCCGTGGCATACAGCTTGTTTCCAAGTATTGACGACTAAAAATGACAACTTGATTGCATGCACCTTGTGCTTCTTAATAAGAAATTGTTTATGGTTTCAAATCTTTAGTCTCTAAATAAAAATAAAGCCTCTTTAATAAATGCTGGGTTTACTACATGTAAAATTCTCCAATTCATTGCCTAAAGAGCTTAAAAAAAAAAAGGCAACAAAAAGCTTTTCCTGCTGCAGAAAGAAAAGAAACAAAACAGAGAAAGGAAATGAGCATAAATAATGTTTTGTGATCTAATGTGTCTGTCTTCTGTGGGAAGGTATTTGTGGAGCAGACTTAACTTTAATGTCCCTTTCTTCATGGAAGTATGCTTTTAAGTAGTAGTCTTTTTTACTAATTGTCCCCAAATTAATGCCAGCTATATTAAATGGCTTCTTTCTTATAAACAGAAAACCACTTTGTAGTCCTTAAAATAAATGGTTAATGACAACATTTGCAATAAGATTCAGTAGGGCCTTTTTTTTCCTTTTTCCAAATTAACTATTAATCATTTTTATAGGATTATTTTTAATAAAGGAATATGGTTGATGTGAACAGCTATTATAAGAACTTGTGATGGGGAAAAATAAGGCAGATATTTCTCTTTGGTGTCCATGCATATTTTGATGATTTGAATTTCAAATTTTTCTACTAAAAAACCTAGTAAGTTAAAGTCAAATAACAAACGCAGTTGGATAGTAGGAGAGCGCAGCCCTGTAATTGAATGATTTAACTCAATTGTAAAGCACTGACAATTTTCAAGCAGGTTTAGCCAGTGTCCTTTGTTAGTATGTTTACACTGAATGCCCAGCAATGTTTTAATCCTAGTTTCTTATTGGTAGGGTTGACTGAAAGCAGCCATATATTTTTTGTGTCTGCTTAGTTTAATTTACAGGTCCAGCTGGGTTTTCTGTTGTTTTTACAAGACATTTTTAGATCACCTACTTGAAAATGCAAAGACCTAGCAAGGCTGTTTTGTTGGACATGTTTAGTTTGCAGAGGCAGAACTGGAACTAATAAAGCAATACAGACTATTGCTTGTTGTGACAAGTTTAGATGTTCCCTGTTTGACAAGAAAAGGAAAAATCTTCTACTCCTTAAAACAAACACACATCCACCCCCAACCCACCAAAAAAACCCA
Source organism: Pedionomus torquatus (assembly GCA_013398155.1). Classification (NCBI taxonomy): domain Eukaryota; kingdom Metazoa; phylum Chordata; class Aves; order Charadriiformes; family Pedionomidae; genus Pedionomus; species Pedionomus torquatus. The sequence goes on from VZRU01018546.1 coordinate 301,759, forward strand.
ACTCCAAACACACAACAACTGTGTTGTGGTACCACCTGCTGCATTGCTGCTGTGCCATAGAATATGTGACATAGTTGGGACTTGCTTTTTGCTGTGCCTTTTTTACTTTGTTTTTTAATACCATTGCCTTGTATAGACATGGCACAGGTGCCAAGTTCTGCTCTTCCATGTTCCTGTAACTTCTGATGGCAAGTAGAACCAGCTGAAGGTGGTGACAAACTGGAGGGAAACAGTCTTGTTACTTGTAAGGTATTCCTTTCTCATGTTACTTCCCAATATGCCTGGATAATTGTCTGGAATAGAGTATTTCCCATCTCAAACACTGCTTATTTTTTTGCAGTGGTGGTTTTACAGTATTTTTTCTTTACGGGGCAGATGTTGGAAATAGTAGCACATGATCCAGAGACAGGATGTTTTGGAGAAGTGACCAGATCCAGTATAATCTGTCATATTACAGTAACTAAATACATGGAATAAGCCTTTCAAAAGACTCTGGCAGTTTAGGTAGTTTTGAAAATGGTAAGCTGCAGCAGAAGAGTGGAGAGCAAAAAGAGGCAAGGTGGGGGAGAGGTAGACCTTATTGGTGTAAAATAACCAGGAAAGAAATGACTAGGGAATTAGGGAGAGGGGAATGTGGAACACAAATTATGAGATAGATCATAGTGCAAGTGTAATAAGGATTTGTAGTTTGCCAGGGGAAAACTTTCTGCATTGAAATCTGATAAATTTGAGTCATGTTTTCCCTACTTTAAGCATCATTTAGTGGACGTAACTTTTGCAGCTGGTGACAGAGGATCTTTGCTCTGAGCCAGTGTAGCTGCTCTTCTGCTGCCTCTCCCTGACTGATTTTCTGCTGCACAGGGAGGATCCATCAGTAGAGGACAGATTGTTGACTGTTTAGTAATTATTCAGTTGTCTGTCTAGACCATTTGCTTCTGAAGAGAAACCAAAGTGACTGTTTGTAAGAAACAGGAGCAATTAGCTTTGACAGGATTTCTGCTTCTGAAAGGATTTCCAGTAGCACTCCTCTATCTTATATACATACATGCACAACCAAACCCAAAAACCAGAACAGGAATGCCAGATGTAGTCTCAAAGAGCAGCAGGTCTCTAGCATTTTGCTGCTTTAGCATTCAGCTGGGTTCTGGTGCTTCCAACTGCAGAAGGGGAAATATTCCTTCTCTTACGCAACTGTCAGACAGGAGATGTTCCTTAGACTTTTTGCAGTGATCTCACTTTTCTGAGTATTTATAATTCATAGGTGATGTCATGTAGTACAACCTCTTTTTTTGATGATAGCAATTCGTCAGTGACTACTCTGATGTACACTCACATTAAGAAGGCTGGTATTATAGGAAGCCTTTCTCATTTGTGAGACATGGGCATGCTCACAAAATGCAGCCCAGCTTCATATATTGAACGAATATTCATAGTGCTGCATACCATAATACTCTTGAGTGTCTGGACTTGGAACTGCAATTACTAAAAGTAATTCTCAAGACCTCTGCAGTAGTATAATATGTACCATTTAAGAAGAAAGTAGCTTATGAGACCAAACATATTAGATTTGTTCCATTTATTTTTGTTTGAAGACATGCAGAGGAAAGTGTAGTCACCCAAAATAAGCAAAAGGTGGCCTGAGTTTAACTACTCTTAACAACGTCAACCCATGTCAATGCTATTATACCATGTTAATGGTATTACCATCTCAGATTGAAGTAACAATCTTATGACCTGTTAATGCTGAAAGTTTATCAGCACTCAGCAATAATGCAGGCTAAACAAACCCAAGCCAGTAGGTTGCTGGTAAGCAAAGAAAGAGGTAATTCTCTCGTTTAGGTTGAAGAGGTAGTTACCATTGCATGCTGCAGGGAAGTAGTGCAAGACTGATTCTAAATTAAGTAATAAGCCATTTAATATGCAGCAGGTGTTTTGTGAATCTTGTGTCAGGCTGTGGGAATTGTATGTTTAGAATGCAGCTTTTAAAAAATGGTGCTTTTTCTGTTCTTTGTTCCTTCCCACCTTTCCCTGTGAGTATTTTCTGATAGAAAAAGCAGAAGTTATACCAGTTGCTACCCATAAAGAAGCAATATGAATTTGACACTCTGACAGTGTTTTCACCATAACCTCATTTGTTGGGTTTTATGTAACTGCGTAGTAGAACTTGTCCAAAGCTATAGTGTTATGTGCTATGCACTGCACCATTTCACAGTTTGAAGCTAATTAGAGATAGCATTGAGGACACAAATTTCCCTTGCTTCTTCAAAGGAGGTAAAACTTTAAAGACTGTGGAAGAAATGTAACTTCTGTTCTGTAGATAGCTCTACAAAACAGTTTCATCTGAAATGGAAGGATCTTTATTTTGATGATATATTGCCTTGTCTTAAAGGTTGATTTTTAGAAAGTGTAATCTTTTTAAATGCCTTTGAAACAGACTCACTGCAATACTTTTTTTGGCATCTAACAGGGATGTTTTCCTATGGGGTTGTTTGAGAGTTTTTTTCCAGACAATTTAAAATGGCATTCCATCTTTGCTGATTTTGTAAGCATCAGTCCCCTTTGTCTGGACACCAGTTCTTGTTCATGTTAGAATAAAGGTTCTGGCTTGTCCCTAAGTTTCATATAAACTGTTGTCCTGTTTCTGATGAGCCAGTAGCAGAGGTTTTGGGGACAAAAAAATTTTTTTTTGGGCAAAATAAGTAGAGCCAGCAAGTAGACAGGGTTACTTATCTTCCCACTTTCTGTGGATCAGAGATGTATGTGAACACCCATGATACCTCTGTTGGATTACAGAATCCTCAGTGATTGTGTCTTCAAGAATTTGAAGCTGGGTTCTTCATGAAAATCCATGATGTGTTTTTCCCAGAGTTACATAGATAGTGGAGTTTACTGTAATTCCATATACTGAGAGAATGGAGAATTATCTTTAAAATTACTGTTAATTCATTGATCATGCTAATTCCAAATATACCATCACTTCTGTTTTCTTCTATATAAGAAGATGCCTTAAGTTTGTAGATACTGCCAATATTCAAGATTAAACAAACCCTTTTTACCGGTAGGAATGACAGATGTTTTTCACATATTTCACAGAAAATGGCAGAAGGTCTCTCATTTCTTTTGGCATACATATCTAAAGCACCATGGTTGGTGAACTTTATTTTTTTATTTTAAACCAAATTTTAATTAAAGAAATATTTCACGCAGGTCACAGATAATAAAAGGTTGTTACTCTTGTATTTTTATAATAAATTAAAAAATTATGGCAGCAATGGAAGCCAACACATTTTTCTAAAAAGAAACATCTGCTCTGAAGATGGAGGAATGAGGAGACTGTTGAAGTTCCCTGCATATACCATTTAAATTTGGTTGGCTTTGTTTTATGCTTTGGGGTTGTTTTTTTTTAAAGTGTAGTCCAGAGTCTGTAGATCATACAGTGATGTTAAAAGTCCAGTAGTTATTAGAAGGTTGAGCTTTTTAAATCCTTTCTATCTCATGTCAGATTTTTAAATCACTTTTGCCATCTAGTCACTTGTAGAGGGTGAGCCCTTATTGAAGTAGACTCCACGTCCTACTCAAGCAATCAAGACAGGAGAGGTGGTATAAATTAGTTTTGCTCTTGTTCTGCTTCTGTCCTTTCAGCTAACTGTAAAAATATATGAAAGATAAAATAATTGTGAAATGATTGCTACATCCCAACGTGTCATCTTTCTATTCTGCTTGCTTTGTCATTGACTAATATAATACCTGAATGTCTGATAGGAAGGACTGGAAACACATTATTTGTTGAACTGTTCATTGCTAAGTTGTTGGGTTCTTATGGGAATGTATCTTATCCATAGCACTTGTAAAATGAGTGATGAGTCAAGAATAAAATGGGAAATTTCAAACTGCTGTAAAGTTTTGGGGTTTTTTTTATGTAGATGGCATTTTGTCTTCTCCAGTTTGTTTGGAACCTTCGTCTAGTGTTCATAGTTATTTTACTTTTGAAGTGCTGTTACTTGGGTTTGATCCAAAATGGAGCATTCTGTAATTATTGAATACAAGCATGTGTGTTAACATCACAACTTGCTGGGTTAATCCTTCAAGAATGAACTCTGTCATCTTCTCCAGAAAAAATCCAAACTAGAAGTTGTACGTTCATTTTTCTTTCTGCCCTACAAACCTAGTCATGAGTTTCCTCAGAGTAGACTTTTTATAAAAAGAAGAAGAAAAGTGTAATCTTTCAACGTTGTTGATACAGCATGGTTGTCATCTTTCCATAGTGAAGGTTGGTAGGATTAATTTTCCTTCACCAAAAGCACATTGCAGTCCTTTGATGTGAAACTGAATGTGTGTTTACAAGCAGTCTGGCATTAGAAAATTGGTTGTACCACTAGCAGGATGATTACTGCTGTTGTGTTAAAGTAAATACTTCTTTCCATCACCCAAAGAGTGAAAATCTTCAAGAGCTTTCCTATGTCAGACTCTGCACTCTGACTCAGAGTTGCTGTCTCTGGCATTCAATCTGCATGAATTTTTATTTTAAATCCACAAGAATTATGTTGAATAGTTTTGTTTTTGTTTTTGTTTTGTTTTTTTTTCCTAAAGGAACCTTTAAAAACATTTTTACTGTGCAAAGTAATGTAAAACAAACCTGTTTTAATCTACTTTTTTTGCAGTGTTATTCAAGCCATCAAATTTAATGATTCTCATGCGCATTTTTAGCTGTCGTATTACAACAGCTTTAGACCAAAAAAATGCTCAGTTAGCTTAGTAACTGCCTGGATGAGCAAAAAAAGCATTGTATTCTAGCAGGTTTTGTTCTGTTTATACTATAGTTTTATTGATTTTTTTTCCATTAAAAAACTAGAGCCCATAAAACCAAAAGAACAGATTGCTATCCCTTTAACAGTCCTGGTCAACATTGTCATTGATAAGAGAGAAAGCTCAGCCATAGAAAGGAGATACGGTGTCTAGTATATGACCATTAATACCTGGAAGCACATGAAAACATGTCCATAAGGCAAAGAGACTCAGCAAAGCAGGTTCACTGGATACCTGCGAAGTGTGTAGAAAACCCATCAGCACAGGGTTCCACTAAACTTTTTCGAGTAATGGAGAATAATCATAATTCTGAGGATTTTGGTAATTTTCAAATTACTTTTATGTAAAGACATAAAAACAATCATATATTTTTAGAAACTGTTTTGAAGATGTCTTTGGCAACAGCTCAGGGATGCACAGTATGCTATTTTTTCCAATGTAGTTAGCTCCATATCGTATTTTTTAAAAAACTGAATAGCTGCAAGCATTTCTCAGTTTCCAGTGCCTAAGGCTATGCTCTGTCAAGCCCTCCAAATTTCTCAGGGCAACCAAGGCTTGGTTACCATTGACCTAGAAACAAATAACAAAGTCTCATTTCATTGGGCTAAGAAATATGAAATCCAGTTACATAAGATTATTGGTGCTGGAAGACATATTAATGAGCATCATTATGACTCATTTTTTGCAATCTTTGCTCAATTAAGCAGTGTCTTCCTTCATCCCTAGTTGGATTGAGATCCTGTAGCATCTCTAGAGAATGCAGGACTTGCAGCAGTCCGTCCTTCAGAAAGGATTGGAGATGTTCTTTTTTTGGTAGATCATTAAGTGTGTAAAAAACAATTTTAAATTTTAAGAAAAAGTGTAGCCTTATATTATTTAATTCAAGAATAGATTTTTAATGTCATTTTTGGTGCAATCTATATGAAAATTAAGCTTACCTCTGCCATTATGATATGGCATTGGATTCTTTTCTGGTGCACAAATGAGTCCTTTCGAAGTTTCTGCAAGGTCATTGTAAGTTAAAGATTTCCAAACAGGCTTCAAAGCATCTTTTTCTGAATTTAAAATGCTGTTAGAAGAAAATGAAGAAAATAGACTTAGCATTTTTTACCACTTTACCAAGTTCAGAAGGAAATCAGCTAACCTTTCTTAATTAAGGTGACACCACGTAAATGGCTAGATGCAGTTTGAGATTGTCAGTTTATTAGTTTTTAAAATGTTAATAACAGCTTTTTATTTCATGTCTGTGAGTCTGAACAGTAGATGATAAAGTGTACTTTCCTTCCTCTGTCTCTTTCACTGTACTGCTGTGAAACTCTTTAGGAATTAGTTATAGAAGCTTGTTTCATGTAATGCATATCTATGAAAGCGTACACAGAAGCAGTGATATTTTCAGTGAATAGCCATGACCACATGCATTCATCCATAGACCAGATTGGGAAGGGAAATTATTGAGGGACAAATAGTCTCACTGAAGAAATATCCCTGTTTCTGGCTGAAAGCAATTTTTTTTTGATAAATCAAAGGGAAAGTCTTAAATGAGCTAACATTTATTGACCTCTGCTAAAAGATCACTGGTATGCGTAGTCTAATTCTCTCTTCTGCGATCGTCTATGCTCTTATATTCCTGACAATTTACTTTCCCTCTGCATTCAGGCAAAAAAGGAATTTTCTATGGATGTGGCTTCCAAGTCTACTCTACCATTAAACCCTGGTAGTTGCCACCCTAATAAGACACTGTATTGCCATGACAGTGATAGAGGCAGCAAACAGTAAATGGTAAACTGAGACACAGTTTAGAGAAATGCAGCCTTTGCCACTCACTTTGCAACTGAAACTCAATATCTATTTATTGTGGAGTCAATCAGCTTCCCACCCACCTCACCCCAAACTTTGCCTTTCTTTCCTTTCCTGGTGTTGGTCACTGTTACCACAATATGTAGGATTGGGTCTCATCTTTGCAGTCATGTGCTGCACGTTTCTATCTGTTTCCAGGTTTTAATGATCATATACTAGGCACCATATTTCTCCTTCATTATTTCTTTTGTAACATAGGTTAAATATGAAGCAATAAAAGGTATATGCATGGTGAGATGCAAAATCTCAAATTAAATATAGGTATTTATTTAAATGTATTCTATAGCAGCTGGTACAGATATGTTATACAACTGACTTTCACACAGGTATGTGTCCAGAGACCAAACTACTTTTGAAATTTTATATATGTATATTTTGTTAAATAGCATCTGTCCCGAAGAAGCAGCTTTCAAACATGCTATGCTAATTTTCTTTCTAGTGGATTCCTTAATGATGCAGACAGCCAGTCTGTGACTCAGTCACAACCTTGGATCTCTGTGTGATCTTTATAAAGAATCCCTCTTTCCATTCTTCAGGTTTTCTCAAACATCCTCCTGATTCTCCCCATCCTGTTATATGCCACAGATGGGTTATTTTCCATTTCATTTTAGTGTATAAAAGTAACAGTTTTTCAAGCACCGGGTACAGAATACAGATGACTAAGTAATTAAATGCTACAGGAGCTGCTGATTGGCACATAAAGCTACAGTGTGATAAACTGATATGAGTTACAATAACATGCATCTTTACTTCCTTGAAAGAGTGCATAATGAGACCTGATTTAAATATGTTCTGTTTTTAAGAAACATCCCATGTGTTTTCTTTGAAATTAGCTTTGCCTTCATCTGTTGAAACTATTAAGCCGATCTGCTCCTTGAATTATTCTGTACAAGTCTGTGCAATTCAAAAGAGGAAAAAAGGCTGTAAATCAACAGTGCATAATCTTGGAAGCCCTCTTACTATGCTTGGAAAATAATTTTAAGATGCAATTGAAGGAAATAGGTGCTTACAGGATACACTAAACTTAAAAATTCATTGAATAGCAAAAGTTTTTCTAGCTTTCTGATTTTTCATGAGTGGAAAAGGCTTCAGCCACAAAGCATTCCCAACAGAAATTTGAGAAGGCCTTGGTTTAGGCAAATTTCTTGTCTATAAATTCAGAAAGTAAGTTAAAAAATGTTAGCTTGTAAGGAGAGTTAGTTTGTATATTAGAAGTCAAGCATCTCTTGATTCATCATGAAGAGAGGGCAAATGGGTTAGATTATAACAGACATAATGGGAAAAACATATCTTTCTCAGTTACTGAAAGAGGAACAAATCAAAATAGAGGTATTTTAACACTCCTTTGTTCCCTTCCCTGAGAGAAGGATTGTGTTAGTGGAGTCCTGGGTTACTCTGTCAAGTAACTTGAAGAGTGTCCCTCGTACCTGCAAAATTAATACTGCAATGATGTTTTAGTTGTTCTGTGTGATGCTACATAAAACATTTCAACAGCATAGTTTTGTAAGTCTCTGTCCACTTACCAGTAGAACAATTCCTTCTGGTTGCAAAGGAAGATTTTTTTAAAATGATTCTTGGCTAGTATTATTTAAGATCAGCTCTGAAAACTGTTTATGATGACACTGCATCAACACACCAGATTTTAGGTTCCCAGGGTTTTTTCTTCTTCTTCTGTAAGAAGTGAGAATGTCTAAAATTAGTGTTGGTTTCATCAGGGATCTTTAAATATCCGTGTCCTTGTTCATGTAGGAAATAAAAATGAATTTGCAAATGCAATAAAGCAGTTGGAGCATAGACATGGGATTTGCTAATCTATCACCTGTCAGATTACTGAAGGAAGTGAAGCTCCAAGTTTAGACCGTTACCTAAAATATGCTGTAATTGTACAATTTGGAATTGCATTATGAAATATGGTGGTATGAATTACTGCCAAAGTTGCATATACCTCCTTTTTATATGACCAATATAGCTTTAAAATACCATTGTACTTTTATAAATGTAATGGACTGTCACGTGGGGAAAAAAAATAATTATGTTGTGTGCTCAGCGTCCACATTCTCATTTTGCATTCACATCTGCAGATCCACAGGACTCAAAAACTACTTGCCTTCATGTGTTTACATTATAAATGGGCAGTTTCATTGACAATTTTGGAGATGCTTCCCTTAAGTCTTTTGCTGTGCCTTCATTTATTATTTATTTAATCTGTGCCAAAAAAAACTAGTACTAATTTTCTCCTAATTTTCTTCCTGAAAAGTTAGCTACAGGGAAAGAATTCTCCCTCTACAAAACCCGTGCTATGCTCAAACTTGTACAAATTCTTTAACTATTTTATTTCTGAATGACAGGCAAGGGAGAATGAAGTGACACGGTAATATGCTTCTCTACTAAAAGAGGTGCATCCACTCTGAGTAGCCATTGGGGAGGTATCTTTTGCAAAACTAAATAAAACATGATTGTATTTCTTATTATATAAAAATCTTTAATACAATAATCAATTTTAGTATTGCAGCTTTTATATGCCTTTCTGATCTTTTTATGTTTTTCTTTTACTCTGTAGTGTTCTTGTAGGTGTGATTTTTTTCCAATTAAATCTTTCTTCAGTCCACTAAAGACAGATAATATTTGAGCTCGAGATTAGATTTGTGAGTGAGTTTCTTTTTGTTCTGTTGCAGGTAGGTTTCCCTGGAAGGAAAAGAGGGTATTATTGATATATTTGGTTATCCTTGCATCATGTACTCAGAGATATATCAAGCATTGCTAAGAAGTTATACAAATCTGAGTGGCTGTTCCAAAAATTGTTTTTGTGTCTGTGGAATAGGAAACAAAATGTATAAAGCATAATGTAGGAAGTCTGTGCTGTGCTCAAGATACTCTTCATTACTACTAATTTTTTTCAATATTATTATTTCATGTGCATGTTTCCTTCGTGGAAAAATATTTCTTTGTCAAGATATATTAATAAGGAATGCTACAGGTGACTTAGAGTTCATGGGCCAAAGTCTTAAAATCTTTGAGTTGTCAACCTCAATTTGAACAGCTTCACTGGCAGGGATGCTGGAGGGAGACAGAGAATTAAATCCAAGGACTGTTAGGTTGAACTTGATTGAAGTTTTATTGAGGGTGATCAGGAGAAATAGATGAACATAATACGTGAAGGTAAACAGCAGAGACACAGCAAGAGAGATCCATCTCTAGATTATTTTGAATTGCTGAAATTTATTGCTAGGGTCAAAATCTATCATAGCCTCCTTTTTCTTGCATGCTTTGAAAATATTTGGGAAAAAGCCAGGAGGGGAAAAAAAAAAAGGGTTATTCTAGAAAGATTTTCTACTTCACATGGAAGAAATCACCCAAAAAAACCCTTTGAAATTAAAAGGTTGTATTTTAGTGATGCATCCACACAGGCTCTACTAACCAAAAGCTTTTTAAATGCTTAAGTTTTGAGCCTTAATTACACAGTACCTATAATGGATTCCTGTCTTCCTTCTTTTTTGAAACAGATTCCTGCATAGAGAAAGTTTTCATGATTTGTAAAATATGGATGATTTGTAAGTGTCTTATTCTAATGTGTGTTATGTGAAAATAAAATATTGATGCATACTGTGCTACTTCGAAGGGGTTGTTCAGGAACACTTCTTTTGCAATACTTCAGTTTCTATTAAAAAAAAAAAAAGAAAAAAAAATTTTTACAAAGTAAGGCTTGGTTTTTAAATGACAATTTTTGTTTCTTATTAAACTTAGTATATACTGAATCCTTTTGGGAATAGGGAGCTTGTTCTTCTTACTGTTATTATTGCTAGACAAAAGCATGTAGAGATAACACTGTTCTGAAGTGTGTTTTGTATAAAGGTAATAGTTAGTGGTTACTGAAGATAGGCCTGTGCAATGTCAGTTCCTAAGTGTAATGGAGGTTAGCACATTTTCAGTGATTAGTTTTTGTTGGCTTTTGTTTTGCGTTGGGTTGCTTGTTTGTTTATTTGTTTGTAGAGGTTTTTTTAATTTAATTTGGGGCAGAAAGTAGAGTGAGAAGGAATCGAAGGATTTGGAAGATAAGTAGAATAAAGGACTAAAGTAGCAGAGAAAGGGGGAAAAATAACGTCTTGTTTTTTGCTAAGCTAAAATCAAGAGGAAGGCTTTTTCTTCCTTTTTGTGGCATCAGCAGACTTACTGATAAGAAGGATAAGGTAGCATTTGTGAGACTTTCATGGTAACTGTTTTTCACATTTTTCTGTCATGGAAAGCACTCTTTTTGTTACGGAATGTTGTGAACGCTGGCAGACTGCTTTTCTTGAGCTGGAATAGGGCCTGAACAGATTGTATCAGCAAAATGAGCCATGCTTTTGTAATTAGAGCTAAGAAAATATATTGGAAAAATTAAGCATAGCATTTTAATGATGTTTAAAGTATCTTGTGTTTCTATTGGTAGAAAGACAAATGAAACATGCAAAGCAGTTTCCATCTAGGTGGGATAGGTTTATGCTTAAAAAATTGAATGGAAGAAAATGTTTATAAGAAACATTGCAGCGGACTGCTTATTAATGGTTTTTTCTTAAAAAAAAAGAGTGGTTACACTTAACCCTTTAAAAAAAATCTGCTGGAGAACAAAATATCTTGAAATTCAATTTGTATGAAAAAATCTTAAAAAAAAAATTCTGTATATAATGCTCAATTGTTTCTATATAATAAGGCTCAAATACTTTTTTTTTGCTAATTTGAAAGATCTTTTTTTCAGAATGTATTCTCATCGTAATAGGTCTGGTTACATATATTTGCAGTTTTAAAAATATTAACAGATAGACACAAAGAAAAGATATCATTATCTAAGGAATGTGAAGTACTTTTGCAATTCTTTTTAGCACTTGTAAAATTACTTTCTTGAGTTTCAGTAGATGCAATTTTCTGTTATTCCAGCTACCAAAAAAGCAAAATAGTTTGTTGTTGTAATCCACTATATATTAGCAATCCTGTTAGTAGCAATAAATCCCTATCCATTTTTTTATTTTATAAGTCAAATGTTGTAATTAAAACATACCGCCATCATCTTTCTTGTGATCAGTTCTTCAAGTAATTCCATAAAAATTGTCCTTATAGCCTCCATTCATTTCTTACCATTTCTGTTTTGTAAAATTTACATTTTATCTTGCAGTCTGAATAACACGTTGGCGATTACTTGCTAGACAGGTCTGGTCAGAGAGGTGAAAGCAGAAGAAATGGTGTAGTGTCTGTTGTGCACAGGATCAGGTTACAAATGGAGTTCTTCTTTCCCTTCCCAAAAGGCACTGAGGCGTGAACTGAAGGATAAAGAGCAAACTATTCTCAATGCTGTGGACCAGGCACGAATTTTCCTTGCTGACCAACCAATTGAGGGGCCTGAGGAACCAAGGAGGAGCTTGCATTCGAAAACAGGTCAGAAAATAATGTCTTTGGGGAATGGTTAAAAGAAAATAAAAAGAACTAACATGTCTCCATCTAGTACGTATTTTATATCCCAATTGCTTGATTAGACTTCAGAATTTTCCAAACCACATCCTGATTGCTTTCATTTCAATGATTTAATCTCAAAGTAATACTACTCTGTTTTGTAAGTCCTTATGTTTTCATGGAAGAAGTAGAAAAATATTTATCTTCTCAAATTTTTGATTGAAAACACTAAGCCATCAGTTCTGATCTTTTTTCTCAACATGGTAACATAAACATCTTAGATATAATCAAATTAGTATTTAAAGGATACACCTTCAAATGTATATATGTCATTATTGCAAAGTTTTACTCCACAAATAGAAATAAATGTATTCAGTGGTGTACCTCATTAGAAGTCAAAGGAATCAGCTTTAGGAAGGCAGTCATTACAGGATCTTCAAGACTTGAATGTTTGGTGAATGAAGAATAAACCACAGGTATCCTAGAAACTATATTTGCATAGTATTTCTTGAAGTATTTGTCTATATCAGAGGTCAACAAGAGGGTAATAAATTTCTTCCACCTCACTCCCCATAACTGCAAAATAGAAAAATATAACAAATGTCTGTTTAACTAAGTCTTAGAATTATGTTTCTGATATATGCTATAACATTATAAAATCTTATTTTTAATCACATAGGAATTGTTCTTTGAAAAGATAGTAGTTTGTCTTTACATAAATAAAAGTTGCAGTGCAATGTGAATAATTTATGGTTCTGTAGAATTTACCAAATTACAGTATAGCTACTTGTATCAGGATTTTTATCCCCATACATCTTCCTATACATCTCCATAGCAAATTTTTAAAGTTTGCTCAATGGAAACAAGTAATCTTTCCTGCTTCCATAGTGGTGTTCTATCTGTGCAATTTTGTATGTGGTTTCCTATTCCCTATTCAACTTTGTGATAAAGTTTGAATAGCTGGTGATTAAAGCCAATGAACCATTTTCCCCTATGATTAGTTGTGGTACCTTAGCTGCCATAATGTATCTTACTGCTTCCTTTTTGAGCTCATGATGCCTGAAAGCATTCTGTTCCTCTTGTTTGATACCTGATTCTGTTCCTCTTGTTTGCACCTCTAGTGTTTCGGTGGATCCAAATCACAAACAAGCTTGCAGCTGAAAAATATGGGAAGCTTGCTTTGTCTTTGTTCATTCTTTTACACAAAAGTTTGAAGTCACAGACTTTCCTCTCTAAAGCCATAGAACCAGCCAGCATAAATGGTGCCAATGCATAAAATGTAACTAGTGTAAAATGTTCATTAGCTAGCAGCGGTTGATATCAATGGCCTAGTGTCGACTGAAAATGCAAGAGCAAACTTAAGATGATGAGCTACATCATAATTATTTTTACACAATTATTATTATTGTTGTTGTTATTTTGTTATTATATTGTGCTATATGGATGGCAGTGGTAACAGAACAGCGGGGGATTTGATGACCACAGCAAATTGCATAACAATAATGTCCAGGCAGATTGTCTACAAGTGATACATGAGTGTCTCTTGTCTAGTCACCACATTTTAAAATTGATCAAATATACTCAAACTGCAAAGCTTCAAAGATGTTGATTGAGCTTAATTTCCTCTAAGTAATTCCATAGACTTTCTTTTTTTGAGTACACGGTGGGTTAGTCTTAGCTACCATCCAGACTCCCACCTGTCTGCTCACTCACTTGTTCCACCTCAGTGTGATGGAGGCAGAAGACAGGAAGAACAGGAGTGAGAAAGCTCAGCAGTCAATATGGGGACAGATGCAGATCCATTACAAACTACTGTTATGGGCCAAACAGATTTAGCTTGGGGAAAATAACTATTTTCATTTAAAATAAATACTTTAATTACTGGTTCAGCACTGAAAACATTAAAACCACAGCCTTCCTCTCCTTTTTCTTAGATTCAAGTCAACTTCTTCATTCCTGCCTTCTTTGTCCCTTGTTATGTCGTGCTCAGACTCTTCAACATGTCAAGGAGTTGTGTGATATAGTAGGAAGATGGTGGGTCCTTGGTCAGCTTAGCGGTTTCTCTCTGCTGCTCCTTTCTTCTCACATCTTTCCTCTGCCCCTGTGTTGGAATCTCCATGGGGAATATCTGCCCTTCCACAGAGCTCCTCCCCTGACCTTGGTGTTCCCTCTGCTGCTTCTCCTTCTTATTCCCTCCTTCTCTCTCAGATGTTTTCTGCTGTTTCTTAAATACACTTTCCCTGAGGTGCCACCAGCATGGCCTGTGGTGGGTCTCCCGGTGCTAGCTGCCTTCTGCATGGGGCAGTCCTTGCCCCTCCTCACAGAGACCCCTATGCAGCACCTGCTGCCAGCAGTGGACACCTGCACTCTGCACAGAGCAGTTACATTTTCTGTAGATTAATAGACTTTCAGGCCAAAAGTCATCTTTGAATCATCTGCTCTGATCTCTTATATATCATAAGCTGTTAAATTTCATCCAGGACTGAGTCAAGTAAATTTTTTCTGACAAGTAATGCCATCGATCTCCAGAAAGCTGTGTTTCTGGATTTGAAGACATCCAGACACATACAATTTTTCTTCTGATTAACCATTTTTAGAAAAGGCTGGGGGTAGGGGGGGCTTATGTTTGCTTTTAAAATTTTTACTTTTTTATTTTCTGTCAGCTTCTTGATCACTGGTATTCTCTGCAGTAAATTGTTTCTTGTTAACTTCAGTGAAGTACACTTTATGTTGCTGAAGGGAAAGGATTTGGACATGTTTTTGGCTGCTGCTCTAACACAAATAGCAAAATTATTTTTTTTTAAAATCACATTGACTGGAAAAACACTTTTTCTTGAGGTTAGTTCTCACCTTGTATAATGGCAGGGGTACTTAGTGGGGAGGGTTAGCTAATCTGAAGAGGATAAAGGTTGTAAAATCACTTTCTGTTTTCTTCAACCTCTCCTTTTCCATCTTTTCCATAAACTTTTTTTTTTTTCTCCCTCCCCCCCCTGCCCATTGTTGCAAGGACAAGGAATGAGAAAGATTTAGGAGAAAACTGATAAGAATCTGTTTTAAACTTGACCAAGTGAGACCAATTATAAGGACCTGTGCATACATTCATTGTTGCATCCAAAGAGAATATTTGCGGTAGAATGCCTTGCAATAACCTGTTATTGTCTATAATGTTCTCATTAATTTCAATTATATCACAAGAATTTAAAATCAGGTTGCAAGGGAGCCTTGGTTTCTTCTTTGCCAGAACATGTTGGCCTTATGCTTCCTGCCTTCACCTTCTATTGTATGATGTAGTAGCAGGCACATTCAAACATAGTTCTTCAGCTTCTAGGAAAGTTAATTTTATCTCCCACCTGTCTTTTCTTCTGACTTTTTTTTCCCCCGTTTCCATAGGGAGGCCCCCTTCACAAAAAAAGCAATCTTGTTCTTGCCTTTGAGCTGCTTCAGCATCTGAGTGGAGCTAATTGATAAACCAGCAGACCAGCTGCTGAATTCTATAGATGAATAGGATGAGGAGATTGAAAATGGAGATTAAGGAGATTTTTTTTTGCTTTGTTGTCACTTTTCTATGGTATAGGTGAAAACTTAGATCTGAAAATGTTAATTATAATTCTCTGTGGAATAGCTATGGTTGACTTCTTAGATCCCTGTACTGTTAGTAAGTTTGCGTACAGACCATGGGAAGCACAAAGGAAAGCGGATATAATATTTTTTTGTCCCCAGAGTTATATGAAGCAATGATAGCGCTTTGCTGAAATTCTGTTCGTAAAATTCCAATTTTGCAGTGAGGGAGTGGAGATAATTTTTTTAGGTAACATAAACTAACATCCTACAGATTACCACAGGCCACTACACTGATCCTCACTGCAACAGTGAATGTTTCCAGGAGTTTGCAGTGTTGTCAAAGTACTTCAGTAGCTTCTAGTTTTCTTATGGCAACCAGATTCCTAGCTTTGAAAGCTGTTCTGGTATAGTGAAGGTAGTTGTGATAAACATGATTTAAAATTAAGTATTTACCATCTGTTATCTCTTCTTAATTAAAAGTGTAGAAAACCCCATAAATCACATCTGTGTTATAAGAGAAATATATTAATAGATATCAGTAAATTACATGCATATACTTTATTTAAACCTGTAGACGCACAACATATTCAGCTGTTTCAGACATGAATAAAAGTCAAGCTTCTTTGCTTCATATCACTGAACACATTCAGATATGTTCTTTGCCATAATTTTTTCTCTTAGCAAGGAAGATCTCACTGGAAATAGACAATTTACTGTTTTCTGATATATATAGCAGACAGCATTTGTGTTCCTCATTTTTGCCTGTGCATCAGTTATCATATACCACTGGAATAGTTTTTTTGTTCTCTGCTATGCAGCTGGGCTGAGTATGAAGCCTTGAGTGTGAAAATTAGAAGTTCTTTGGAGACTGAAGAGGTTATGGCCCACTGGCCCAGATACTACACTATCTTGACCATTCTGCCTCTGTTTTAGTTGGAGCTCATTCACTTGTGACTTTTGAGTTTTGTCATAAGATTAGAGAAATGTGCAGTTAGCCATGAGAGACTCTTAAGCTAAGTATTTCTCTTCTTTCTGAATAGATTTTTTAGTCACCCTACAGGTTTGGTCAGCCTGAGTAGAGCCTTGAATTTCTTCATGTGGAGTC
Organism: Pedionomus torquatus; assembly: GCA_013398155.1. NCBI lineage: Eukaryota > Metazoa > Chordata > Aves > Charadriiformes > Pedionomidae > Pedionomus > Pedionomus torquatus. Next base: position 318,512 of record VZRU01018546.1, read on the forward strand.
CATGTGGTTGCCTGCTTGGAGTCATATTAATAAAGTTAAAGGAAATTGTTTCTGTTTGCTGGGTGGTGGTGAGTGCAGACTTGAGAAATTTTAAGCCTGAATTTTTATCAGCTGAGTATTGGAAACAAGATGGCCTGAGGCCACAGTGGTTAATTTTGTTATTGTTTTTTTTTCTAACCATGAGGACCTCCAGAGATAAGCAGAGTTATATTCGTTCTTGGCCTATATGCTGTGTTATGGCCTGGTTTTAGCTGAAACACGGGATGCTTCCCAGGTGGAAGCCATGTTTTTAAAGTTTAACTTTCTTTAAAGACTTCAGAAACCAGTAGAGCTTTGTCCACAGGAGAATTCTTGGTTACGCTACTAGCAACATAAATGACTGATGGATACTAAAGGTTAGGACCTTGTTTGAAAGAAAATTCCTCTTATGCTTTAGAGTAAACACAGCTCAAAAATATTGGAAATGAGCCTCAAGAAAGCAGATTGAAAATTGCAGAGTATTAAACAAAAAGTGTACAGAGGGAAAAACAGGCCCAGAAACATGCTGAGAAGTTTCAAAAAGTTCAGAACGTAAATGTTTTAAAGTTGTTGTTATAGGATGCCGTCGAGTCTGGGAGCCCTCTCTTTTGTGCTACCCGACTTGTCTTTGTTTTATGTTTTTGTCTTGTTTTGGAATAAAATAGATGCCTTTGTTTTGTTTTGAAATGCTGTTAGGGAATGTATATCTGTCTCCTGCACCCTTGTTGAAGAGCTACCTGCCATATGTGCTGTGCCAGGAAAAAATAATTGTTATTGATCCTTGGAAGGCCTGTTACAATCTGCAGTTGAAGTGCTTTGGAAAGAAACATAAGATTAATTCTGTGCTTACCTGGAGTATCTGGGCTGCAGTTGTGAAAGCCTTCTCTCCATTAGTACTCTCACTTCAACAGGAATTGAAGACATAGTAGCTTAGTGATGCTGCAACTGTAATGTTATTTTTTGAGTTTTCTGGGTTTGTGGCAGGAACAGACTAAAAATAAATTCATACCTGGTTTATGTTCCTGGAGCAACACAAACTTTGGACTTCCACTGTGCAAAACTATTGTGAACTTCCTTTGTATCACATCATTTATTACAAAACAGTGGCTTGTTTTTAGTGAAAAGTGTTATACGTCTATTGATTACATTGACAAATTACACTAGTTATGCTGGATAAATGCATGGTTCTTAGGATTGCTGTAGTCTTCTGGAGGAAGATACTATGAGACGACTTAATTACCTCTTTTAACTAGAAGTTGTTTTCTGTTTCATCCTTCTGTGTCTTTTGCACCACTGGGAAATATCAGCAACCATTATTAAAGGAAATGTATATTTGCTAGCATTGTTCTCATTTGTCTTTATCTGGCGTCTATACTCTGGGCTCTTTGCAGAAGTGTTCCTCATACATGAGGTTAACAGCTTTCATTTTCTCTGCTTTCACAATTCTGTCTTTTGCAGACCAAAGGCAATTTGTCTTTTATCCTGCAGAGACTTTCCTCATTTGCTCTTTTTTTAATGATATTTCTTTGGTTTTAAGAACTTTCAGTTTTGATAGAAGAAACCTAAATGGGCTAAGATGAAAATGACTGTACTTTATTTTAACTATATTTACAGTAGATATTTGAGTAGGAGAAAAAGTTGGCATACTGGATTTTGCTTGCATGATTGGGTGCTTGGAGTCTGACTAATTGCTATGTTTCCACATTAACCAGTCACTGCTGATTCTTTAAACTTCCTATTCCCATCCCGTTAGAACTATGTTTTCTGTTAGGATTGTTGGAAACCCAGAGAATACTTTTGCTGGAGCGATGCTAAAGGCTTCATCATGCAACGATAGCACTGCTTTTGGTTCTGCTGCTTAGGAGTTTGACAGTGTGCCATGGTGTCTGTTCAAATGCTCTGAAAGTGTTCGTAATGATTACAGCGCTGTGTCAGCCATTGCTTTTTTGCTGCAAAGATTGATTGAACCAAGGAAGTTACAATATTTAACGTAATGGGAGAGGGAAGGAGCATCAAGTCAGCTCCAATTCTAGTGTATTTTATTAAGAATATAACAAAAGTGAAAGGAATTTAATATAAATGTTGCAAGATGGAAAGAGATCATTAGTTCAAATCCACATAATGAGGATCAAGCAAAATTGCTTATAATCAAAACTGCTAGAGCTAGAAATAGTTTAAGAGATCTGAAATGAATTCTTAAGCAAGAAGAATTTTCTTCACTGGTAATTTTCCTAGGCAAGCCTTTCCCATATATGTAAGCATGTAAGGAAGCTATATGCTGTAAAGTTCAGGCTTGAAAGTTTTACTTCCTTGTCACTCTGCCTCTGGTAGAGACACAGAAAAGCTGTTAGTGCTTTCATTGTTTTCTTTGTGGCAAAAATTGCTTATTAAAATATTTTTTTTTTCCACTACAAAAGCAGACTTTTTTTTCCTGCTCTCTCTGCCTGACTGCAAGGTCAGTTAATATCTTTCCTCCCTGGTAAACAGATGGTCCAGTGAATATAGGCTTTTCTTACTTTCTGAGCAGCTGCTAAATTGGAGATAATGCAATAAGTGCCACTAAGAAAAAAAGAGGGAAGAAAAAAAAAGTTGATCATTCGGGAGTCTATATTAAGTGGGGACTGAAAAAGCAACAACCACTGTGTAGGGTTTTTCACACCAAAATGAACTCTGTCTGCCATTTTGAGTAATGACAGACTGGTGAAACAAATTCCAAACTCACAGAAGAAAGGAAGTTCTCACTGTTAAGACATTTTTAAATGAAGTTTACAATTCTATGCTATACAACCAGTATCTTGGAGAATGTGTTATCTGCTTGAAAAAGAGTAATCTGATGTTCATTAATAAGTGGAGTTTTCATGATGGAAAATATTGAGTCATACAAGATGCATTTCTCTCTGAATAAATAGATGCTGAATGGTTTTATAGCTCATAAAAATCACATGTTTTACTTTATTTCCCTAGTGAATGTCTTAGGGCAAGTTTACAAGCACTTCCGAGGCTTTTGTGAAATAAAGCAATCTTGCAATGAATTAAGTGTTTTCAAATAAAATGTATGGCAGGTACCCTTGTACAGTGGCACTGATTTAATAAATGTTCTTAAAAGATGTTTCTGTTTTCAGTTCTGTTGGGATACTTTTACCACCCCAGTCAACCTGAATTTTTTTTCTCTCCCAAAATATGTGACTGGCCTATCAATGAGTAAAGCTGCCTTTTCTGAAGTGGCCAGACAAAGCCAGGCTGTTCTCTCTCTTCTTCCTCCACTATGTCAGGTGTTTTCTGTCCCCTTTCAATGAAGCTCAGTATTCCATTTCATTTTGTAAAGTGTTCCAACTCTAGGTGCTCCCTTAATCCTCATTTAAAGTCCTGCAGCTTTTACTCCTGAGATGTGGTTGTCCTCAACCTATAGTTGTAATAGGATATAATAGGATACCTCAGCCTATGAGTTATCTTGTGGTACTGAACTCTGCCTCTTGGTGCAACTTTTCTGCATGCTGCAATTTCGCTTGGCTTCTAGATTGTTCACAGTCCCTTTGTCACTGGACTGTAGTGGATTCTCATTCCTCAATGGTATATTATTATTTTTAATGATGAGTAATTAAAAAGTTACTTCCAGTAACAACTTCTTTGATATCTTTCCATAAGCAATGTGTAGCTGTTTAAAACAACAGTTTTTATCTGAAAGTTTCTTTGCTTAGAACCTACACATTATTTCTTTTCCTTTTTCTAAAATCTTATAAAGCTTGGGGTAAAGATCATCCCAGAGCTGTGTTGTCCTATGTTGTAGTTTATTCAACTATGAGTTGCTGGAATTCCAGAGACAAGTGCAATTTATCACAGCCTGTCTTTGGTCTTTGTCTTTATTCAGTATTGCAAATTGTGAGTTGTTGCCATGTCTCTATATCCCAGAGCTACATGCATAATTTATATCCCTTCACATCTAGTTAAGCATTGCAGGTTTTTGTCACAACTGTTCCTACCTAAATTCTTCCCAGTTACCCTCTGGCCACTGTAGTATCCCTAAGCCTGGCTAGCCTGTCTTTACAGGCAGAGTTTTAATCACAAGAATACTGTGATAAACCATTTTCAAGAGTTTTCTATAGGAGTAAATAGGAGGCCAGTTGGCTTGTCTTCACTGCCACGTTTCTCCTGCTTCTTTTATTTTCTGGTTTCTGCATTATATGAAGTTTCCTCTGCTTGCTTCTCTGCTTGCAAAATCCACAAGGTTATTATGCAGAAGGGGAACTTTCTGAGATTGGTGTTGTTTGTTTATCATTACTGAAGCAACTCTTCCCTAGTGAAGGAAGCTACCCCGACTTTTTTCAGCAAGGCCACTCTGAGCAGTAGACAGGAGGACCTGCTGGGGATGTCTTTTTTTTTTTTTCAGTCTTCTGACTGTTTG
>VZRU01018551.1:19464-42518 GCA_013398155.1 Pedionomus torquatus
TCTGGGGGGTTGTTCCAGGTGCTTTCCTCGAGTTCCGTGCTCTGGGGTGGATGTGGGGATGCGCTGGGAATAAGCTCCCGGCGAGGAGCTGGCAGGAGCTGCAGGGGAGGGTCGGGCGGGTCTGGGCTGCGCAGCGCTGGACCCCTCTGCAGCCCTCCCCACTGTCGCGACAAGCCTGCCGGTGGCAAACTGCCTCTCGGCAACAAGCGGCTGCTTTACCGGGGAAAGGCACAAACTGGCGTGCCGGGGGCGGTTTTTCTCACTGTTCTGGAGCGTTGCTGGGTTTTTAACTTTAGCCGGGGATGGTCAGAAGAGATCTTTCCCCCATATCCGAAGGACGAGGTCTTGATTTCTTCCTGCGGAGCCAAACGGAAGAGACGAAGCAACACGACTGGGACAGGGAGGTGGTAAAGAAGCCGCTGTGTAGGTGTAGGAACAGGAGCTGCGCTTGTTTTTCTTCTTTTGCTGCCGTTTGGGCAGCTGTGCCGAGAGGGCAGCGGCGCCCAGTACCGCCGCGGGATGCGCTCTCCTGCTGGGAAAATCCAAACCGGTCCAAAAGCGCAGCACTTAGCCCCGAAGCGATTCGCTCTGGCTCTGCTGCTTGTAGGTGGGCTGCTTTAGGATGCGCAGGTGATGACTGTGTCCACACGTGGCTTTACCACTTTATCCAGAGCAATCATTCTTCAGGATTTGTGTCTTTACAGGGTAGCAGCAGAGGTGACATTTTAAAATAAAGCAAACTTTTTGAATCTGGGTGATGAGAAAACTGTGAAAAAACTGAAATTGCTGCATGCATTCGAAGTAATTAGCAATGCTCTCGGTGAGTTAGGTGAACACGAGACCACTCCTGAACAGGTCTATATACACAATATCTCTTGTGACTTTGACTTTGCAAAACAGATCTCAGTAACTTCTGAAAGGATTGCTGTAATAGATGGATGACAGTCATGTTTGGTTTTCGGTCAGCGGTGTAAATACATCTCATCTGCCAGTTGATACTGAATATTTGCTTGTGCTGTCAGTCGTTTAATATTTAAGAAAGTATGAATGACAAAACCTGACTGCTAATCACAGTTGAGACATGCTTCTGGCTTGCACTGTATTACTTTGAAGGCTGGTTTGTAGTTAGTGTTCTCTGGTCTTCCATTTCACACATGCTTTTTCTTGCATGCATGTGAATGAAGGACCCTCCGGAAGCAGAGTGAAATTCAAAGTTATCAGTTGGTTGGGATTTTTTTGCTTGTTTGTTTGTTTGGGCTTTTTTAATTGGAAAGGCTTACATGGGACACAACTGAAAGCTTTGAAGATATAGAGGGTTTTTTTGTTGTTGTTATTTTTGGTGGGTTTTTTTTGTTTTCTTTTCTTTTGTTTTGTTTTTTTAATGCCCAACTGGAGTGTAGTTTACTCAAGACTTGTTTGTTAAGTTTTGGAGGAGTGGCTATCAGTGTATTGTTGCTACTAAGAGAGGGGAACTTTGCACTCCTGTTTTGAGGTCCAAACTGTCCTCTTTCATCTTTTTCCTTTCGCATGAGCATGGTCAAGGTGTGTTCTATCAGACTTTATGTGTAATACTAATCTGGGTAGTGGTATCTGGGAGTTCAGTAACTTGATGCTTAAATATTTTGTGTATTAGGTGAGAGAAAAGGTTTGCAAACAGCTAGATGACGTACCCTTATATTAGTATTGCCAGTGTAGTGTGTTTTTCTAGCCTTATATCTGTGCATTACAATGATCTTACCATTATTCATGTTGTCTTGCCTAGGATGGACAGCTCTTCTGTGAAAAGAAAAAAGTGTTTTCTTTCAAATCTCTGATAGAGTTTATCATACTGTGGCACTTTTAGCTGTTGCTGTTAATGTAGAATCATAGAATGGTTAGAGTTGGAAGGGACCTTAAAAACCTTTGAGTTCCAACCCCCCTGCCATGGGCAGGGACACCTCCCACTAGAGCAGGTTGCTCAAAGCCCCATCCAGCCTGGCCTTGAACACTTCCAGGGATGGGGCAACCACAACTTCTCTGTGTCTTACTACCCTCACAGGCAATAATTTCTTTCTAGTGTCTAAATCTTCCCTCTTTCAATTTGAAACCATTGCCTCTTGTCCTATCGCTGCATCCCTGACAAAGAGTCCCTCTCCTGCTGTCCTGTAGGCTCCCTTCAGATGCTGGAAGGTTGCTTTAAGGTCTCCCCAGAGCCTTCTCCAGGCTGAACAGCCCCATCTCTCTCAGCCTGTCCTCAAATGAGAGATGCTTCATCCCACTCATCATCTTCATGGTTATTTAAGAAATAAAATAAATTGGCATAACTTGATGTGTTTAGTTTTTTTTCTTTCTTTCTTCATACTTCCCACTGAAGCTATGAACATTACTTAATTTTCAGACTTTCTACCTAAATTTGTGTCCCAAAGCTATGTATTGAGTATGTTTGAAAAAAATAAATTGTATTTACTGTAAATATTTAAACACATCTTGAAGGGGGCATTGTTGTTTCTTTTCTAGTTATTAAAACAAACAAAAAAAACATTTTTAGTTTAGGATACATTCTACTTTCTTCATTAGTAATGGAATATGTGTCAGGAAATATTTTTGTGGAAAATGAAGCACGCACTTTTTATGTGTATTTTAAAGCCATAAAATACCCCTGGTCAAACTGTCTGGTCAAAAACTAGTCTGCAGATCTTTGATTAGGTTGTTTGTCAGGACTGCATTCTTGCCCTTGTTATGCTTGCTACAGCAAGCGTAACAGCATACGTTTGTCTGCGGTTTTTATACTTCAGCTGTCACTGATGTATTTGTCTGAACTTGTTCTATTATTGTCTGTAATATAAAAACAGTAAGAGCCAAGTAAGAATGTAGACTACATTGTATAGCATAGTACATAGCATATTGCTGGAGTGATTTTAAAGGCAAACGTACAAGCAAGTGCTGTTGTGGGTGATCACCTACTGACGTTCAGGCTCTTTACTGGCAGTGTCAGTAAGAATTCCACCAGCTGAAGCCTTAACATTTCCCTTTCTTGTGGATGAGCACAGGAGCAATACAGTGACTAAAGTCAAGGAAGATCAGTACAACCACTCTGTTCCCCAGAAAGCAGCCTGAAGCAGTATAGTTTCTCTATAAGCTGAACAACTGGTTATGATCCTGAGAGATACAGAAGCTGACGAATAAATACAGCATGTTAAAACAAGGAAGAATGAAGAATGTGCTTTATCAGGCAATGGATCTGCTTCAGCTGTGGGACGGGAAATGTCCACTATTAAGATACAGAATGTGGGAAGAAATGCTAGACTTTCTAAAGTACAGGTGCCAAAGATAAGTATGCTTCCTAGTGCTGTGTAGTTGTAGCTGGAGCTGCAACTATTTGGGAGGTGTCCATCAGGGAGGCAGTGGTTTCCAGTGAGCTGTGATCCCAAGGAGAGCTGGCGACTGATGCCTCTAGTGGAGCAAAGGTGTTGTGGGTAAGATAGGTGATCACCTTGTCCTACTGATATTCTGGGACACTTCTCCACCACCAATTTGGAAATAAAAATGTAGTCTGCAAGACCACTCCTGAGAAGTAGCCTACTGCTGCTGAGAGAACTCTCACCTTGGGTCAAAATATTTTTGAGGGTGCTGAGCAGAAGAAGTCCTGTTGTCTGACATAGTGCATTGCTTTGGGAAGACAGGATATTAAAAATGTAATTTATAGCTTAAGAAGCTTAAGACCAGATGTCTGAGTGCCTTGAGATGCAAACGTAGCAGTGTTGGGGCTTCTTCAGGGCTGTGAGACCTTTTAGATTCCCTTTCCTGGGATAAGTGGTATGTAAACAGGTGGTGATCTTAAACTGAGGCCTGTGAAATTCTAATTGAAGATGTCAAAATCTGGAAATGTCTGGAGGTTTCCCCTTACCCACAGCAGCTCTACTTTAATTCTGTTACATTATTGTTTAGTTGCTCTGAAAGACCATTAGGTACTGTTTCTCTGAGTGTTTTTTCTCCACTTCATCTGACAGCTCTTCAGTCAATCAGAAGAGCTTCCTTGAATACTTTTAAAAACATACTGTAAAATCCTTGGAATGTTGTATTAATCTTAGTTCCTTCTGTTGATGTATTACTGCACTTTTTTTTGTCCCTTACAAGTGTCAAAGATGCAAGTACGGATGGGATTTAATCTTCCAAAGAACAAAACACGCCCGACTCCCCTGTTACCTGACAGAAGTAGCTGACATGGTGCTTGGTCAAGGCACCTGATGAGAGCTATTGAGTCTGAGAACAGGAACCTGGCAGGCAGCAGCTGCAGCACCTGTGTATTTCTGCACTGTAGTGCAAGTCCTGTAGAAGCGTGTATTATACCAGCTGTTCACTTGTTAATTTGTTTTGCTTGATCTTACTAGAAAAAACAAAATTCCCAATATTGTTTTAGGAAAGGATTATTGGCTGTACCTCGTAGTTTGGAGTGAGGGAGGGAGAGAGAGAGTAGGTTTTTTGGATTTTTTTGTGGTTCAACTGATTTTTTAGTAAAATTAAATAACAGCCTAGGAAATATGCCGATTTTCTTTCTAGTTGTATGCAGAATAAACTCAGCAATGCCCATGTAGGCTGCATTGAAAACTGTCTTTTTATTCAGAGAACCTGGATAGGAGCTAGATGAAACTGTAAGAGCAGTGCTTTTTTTGGTTTGAAAAATGAGCAGTCTTGTTTGAAATTGTTATTATTTTCCCCACCCCGCTTACCTTCCATGTTTTGGTATCTGCAATAAGCTTGTTAGATGTAAATGAGAGACAGAAATTGTGAGGCTGACAGATTTTTCTCTGTCTGTTTACAGTTGAAAGAAGTTTAGGAAGGCTGTAATAAATTTATGGTTTGTTCTTTATATAAGATAGGTGGAGAAAAAAAAAAGAAAAACTTGGGTATTAATAAATAGGAATGACTACTGGGTAAATGCTCTCCTTTTAGATTGATATTGCAATGTCTTCACTTAGGCTTATAAGTTTTTTAAATGCTGTTTAATTATTGCTGATCTGAAAGTATGAGCTTCTATGGAAGGCCATGAATTTTGAAAGAATTACTACAATAAGTGAAAGTTGCAAAGAAAGTCTATTGCATTTTACCACATTTTTACAGTATTATTGTATTTGTTTCAGATTCTTACCACCTTCCTGAGGAGCTGACTCTCTGAGTTCCAACTTTTGAACTTTATGATAAATTATGCCAAATTTTTGATGAGTTATTAATAATTTTTTATTGTTGTTGTTCAAAGTTGTCTCACCTACTCTTCAGGAGGTAGTTCTGTACCCCCAGAAGCAGCTGGAGAATTAGTATTGACTTCACATAAGCTGATCATGGCTCAGCTGTGGCAGAAGGCAAACTGTAGACAAGCTGGATGGGCAATAGAGAATACTGACTCTCACAGGGTATGATAGCTGTAGAGAAAACCTGCTGCCTTTTTTGTCGTAGTAAGTACTGGGTTTGTAGGCCATATATTTAGCTTTTTAAAAATTACATAACAGGGAAAGTATGCAGCATTGTTGGACTCAAGAATAACGTGTTCTATTTGTACTGCAGACCAAGGGTGTTAATTAAAACTTTACAGCTTGGAAAATTCATCACCGCTCGTTCGGTTCCACCAACTCAGTGGTAATAAAACATTCATGGTAGTGAGCTTCATTCACAGTTGAGCTGGACTGGATATGAGACATTAACCACAAGAGGTAAACTCCACATTCTTTTAGTTGGCACTTGTTTAGTTCTCCCTATCCAGTACCCTGTGATCGAATATATTGCACAGTTTTTTCCTGTCCCATACTGAGACCAGTTTTAAATCTGAAGACATTAGGAGATTAAAAAAATAAAATAAATCACTTATTAGCTGAAATTTAGAAGTGTCATTTTTGTAGACAGTGGAAAACATACTAATTGTATAATGCTAATAGTATGTATAGTACAATATATTCACATGCATTGTACAGATAGTTCTAGCATCAGCAAGCGTTGGTGTGATGGTAGAGGGCAATTACTGCCAATAGTTCTGAAGAGCAGAACTGATGTTATTCACCATTTCCTTTTCCACTATGAAAATCTTAATTTTCCTAATGGGGAAAAATCACTCGCTAGAGAAAATTTAAGCAGGCAACTCAGTTAATATTTGATATACATAATTCAAGTTACTTATGTCTGGCAGGTCATGTAGAGGCTTTTAGTTGTCACAGAACTGTGACAGTGAGCCTCACCTCTGTGCCTGGGAAGATCATGGACCAGATCCTCCTAGAAGCTTTGCTAAGGCACATGGAGGACAGGGAGGTGATTTGAAACAGCCAGCATGGCTTCTCCAAGGGCAAGTCTTGCTTGTCCAACCCAGTATCTTTCTATGATGAAGTGACTGTAGCAGTGGATAAGGAAAGACCCATGGATGATTTTTAAAGTTCCTTCCAACTTTAGCCATTCTATGATTCTGTAGATGTCATCTATCTGGCCTTCTGTGAGGCTTTTGACATGATCCCCCACAACATCCTTATCTCTAAACTGGAGAGGTATAGATTTGATGGGCAGACTGTTCAGTAGGTGAGAAATGGCTGGATATTCATACCCAGAGGGTAGTGGTCAGTGTCTGGATGGAGACCAGTGATGAGTGGTGACTGTCAGAGGTCTGTATCGGGACCTGTGCTGTTTAATTTTTTAAATTTTTTTTTTTTAAATGTTGGTGGTGAAACACTGGAACAGGCTGCCCATAGAGTGGGAGATTTACCTAAATTGTTTGCAGAGGGAAAATTAGTGGATAGATGCCAAAAGAATTTTATTTAAAGGCCACTGATATTAGCAGAATGGTTCTTACCCTCTTCAAGGAAGAGTGGATCAGCTCCTGCCTGTCCCTTTCCCCCAACCAAAGCAGATTAAAGTGATCACTGTATTGTAAAGGCAACAAAATGGCAACCAAAATCTGGGATCACCAAGATGTTTTTAGAGGTGGCAGAAGTTGGACTCAGCAATCCATTTAGTGCAGTGGACTTGCAGTTTTGTCTCTTGTACCCCAAAAGCCAGTACTGTTTTGTATACTACAGATGACTGAATTATTTTTTTTTAATACATGAAAGGATTTCTTTACGGAAGTAGTGTCAAAATCCTATTCTCACAGGTCACTTGCACATGTTTGTGTTAGTATAGGAGTCCTATCACCAGCTCTGTTGGTTTTTGTGGTCTTTTCCTGTTCTACCAAATTTTCTGTGGTGAATTTTAATTTATTTAACCTGCAGGAAAAACTGAAGCTGCATGTAAGTGTATTTGGATTTTGAGGTAAGTAAATCTAAATGTAAATTATGTTTTCCTTTGAATAATCTTATATGCTGTCTATAAATTAAGGTCTCTTCATTTGAAAGTGCAACCTGAAAATCTTGCATCCATTTGTATTTAGCCATATAATTTGAGTGAATCAGGCATGAATCCTTATCCTGCAAAATATGTATGTAGTAATTTTGCCTCTGTAATTTATTGCCATTGACTTCAGTTGGCAGTGTTCCTGGAAGCATGGGTGGCATTATGTCTGCGTGTGTCCATAGGATCAGGCCCTTTTTATCCAGAAAACAAATTGCAACTGTTTAGTAATAGACATCTGGAAAGCAAACCATCTGCATTGAGGTCATGATGGCCTGATCATTTCAGTTCCAGCTGCTTGTATGCCAGGTTTGTCTGGCAGCTCAAGAGTATGCACTACAGAGAGTCTTTCCATTCATTTCACACAGTCACACGTATGGAATGTTTCAAATATGCCGTGGACCCTACAGTGGCTTCCAAAACTGTAGCAGAAATGCTGTATTAAAAACTTTGTTATTCTAAACGTGGGTCTGCTTATTTGATTTCCAAAGTGCAATGACATAAAATGAAAGCAAGGCAGTGTCAATGCAGAGAGAGTGACAATTGGTTCAAAAATATGCAGGGAATTTTTAATGGAAAGATTTTCCAATTTTTTTTTTTTGTCCAAATCTGGAGTTCTTCAATCTTTATTAGTTACTGTATTTTTGGTTTTATTGCTTTGGCACTCTTTACCATGCACTGTGCCTGTGCATTTCTGAGTAGAAAGAAAACTGTTGTCTGGCTAAATGTTTGGCAAATAGTATGTTAAAGATGTTTGTGAAGCCAAAAAAAGCCGCAAACCACTCCTGAAGTGGGAAAACTACTTCAAATATATTGAGTGTAATTAAAATAAAGTAAGAAAATATTTCTGCTGTTTTGGAAGCAGCAGCAAGGAGATGGCTGAAAAGACAGGCTGCATGCCTAACTGCAGGGCACTGAAGTAAGGCAGTAAAGATTAGTGATGACTGAAGATTTGGCTGCATCTTTTGTTTCTTGTTTCCCTCCCTGCCTCTTTTCCTCTCTCTTTCTCTCCTGACACTGGTGAAAATGGTAAAATGTATTTGATTTGGTGATTAAAGTGTTGCAAATATTACATAAGTAGTGGTCAGTGACTACAGTTTCTTAATTTCTCTGTTTCACAATTCTCACTCATAAACAGAAGGCTAGTTTCTTGAGATTTCCACGAAGAAGAGATTCTTAATTTACTGCTCCCCTTCTTTTCTTTCTCAATATAAAACCATGATGTTTTCAGAAAACAAACTTTATTATTTAAATTTACATGTGATGATTTTAATTTACATCGTGATAATGATTTAGCATTAGCTGCTAAATATTCAGGCATCAGATTTAAAATGTTTAGTTCTCAGTGCAGTATTAAAGAAGCTTGTATCTCAAAATGATATGTGTTAATTGATACTGGCATTTTTGGCTGTTTTTCATCCGCCAGTTCTTTAAAAAGTACTGCTGCTGAGTATATTGGGATTTTTGATCCCAAGGATATTGTGCTTTTCAATCTGGGTGGGTTTTTTGTTTATAATTTAAATACAATTGGTCAAAAGTCATATATCACTGCAACTTTTCCCTGATACTTTTATGGTAGCTTATTAATTTTAAGTCTTATTTATATAAAACAGCAGTTGAAATGTAACGATTCTCTCAAAAACCTTAGGGACATAAAGTCAGCAAAAAGGGTGAAAAAAAAGGGTGAAACTAAATGTATGTTGTAATTAGAAAATAAAAGAAGTTGCCAAGTGAGAGTACAAGCCTGACTGTCTCTTTCTGCAGATCTGGTAACTTAACACCAGGCTGTTCCCCTCCAAGATGTTTTTGTATAAAGGAGATGCACTGACTCATTAAATGTCAAGCTGAATAGACACCAGCAGTGTGAAATCAATTTACAACTAGCAGTATGAGGTGTTATTAAATATTATTCTTGCTTTTCTTACTCCAAGTCCTTTAAAAGTAGAAGCAAGTTAACTTCTACATGCCATTGTATTCTTCGTATCCTGTCTTACTTGAAGACTTGGTGCTTTATTGCTGCAGTGTGTCTAAACTGCCATGATTTACCATAGTAGTCTGAAATTAATACTTGCTGCTTTGAAGGTAATGAAACTGTGCCTATTTATAGTAGAAAAGAAACTCTTGAATTCTTTTAGAGATACTAGTGTGTAATTGAGAAACAAATTCGTAAAGTCAAATGACTCTAATTTAATATGTATGTAAATGAATATTCCCTTTTTTTATAAAGTATCTTATTTCTCTGAAGGTTGCTGTAGTACGATTAAAGTGCCTCCGATAACACTCTCATGATGGTTACTTCAGAATATTTGGTTGAGTTCTGACTGTTGTACAAACTACATCCAAGACAGCCAAAATATCAAGAGGGCAGTTGTCCTGAATTGTCACCATTGTGAATACATGTCACAGGGATTATTTACACCTTCTGGGGGCCAGTTTTCGTCATGTATGAGGCTTTAAATGGTGCAGTTAATACTTGGAGGTGGGTGTTTGGATTGCGTGGCCTAAGTATTAGAAAAATATTAGAGCCCATGATTTTAAATACCAGCTTGTCTCAAGTTAGTTGTTTGGGTTTTTTTATAAACTGAGTTAGGCTTTTTAAACTTGCATGTGTCAGTTATACCAGTAATTAGAAGAGGTAGCCTTTTGTTAATGCAACGTGACACTTAATCCTCTTGAAGCTGATGGAGTAAATAGGAATACTTTCAAAATTGGCACTAATTGTTCTGTACCAAAGTGTTCTTTTTCCACTGCTTGCAGTTGGGGACTCTTGGTCTGCTTGTGATTGCATGTTTTATTCCTTAAGATGCATGAGTGCAGATAAAGGCAAAGCTCTGTTTTGAGGCTGACAGACCGGCACCCTGACAGGTGCAGGTTGAAAACCAGCTATGCCTTCCAAGGTCAGGTTATGTATTAATTGAAGGCTGTGCTGCCTCTTCTTAACTTCCAGACTTGAAGCCTGTGAGTGGTGGGGCTGTCTGTCTTTCATTTTGTATTTGCATCAATAGCAAGGGACAAGATGATTTTGAAATGCAAGAATTACTTTGAAATTTGGTTTTGGCTTTAGCCTTCTCCATACGGTATGTGCTGATTTGTTTTCAAAATGGGACACAGGTGTAGGGGAATGAAAAAAAATAACAAGCCACACTGGAAGGTATATAGGAACAGGTAACTGTCAGTTTAGCTTTGTTCTAAAGCTGATTATCAGAAATTATTAAATTAATCTAAGCATCTTTTTCCTCTTAACCACAAAGGCCAGGAAAATCTTAAAGGAAAAATACTTTGTCATGTCAGACAGGACAAGGAGAATTAGCAGGGAAACACCAGCAACTGTTAAATCTTAGTTTCCCTGGAAAAATTGCTGTACGTAGGAAAAGTGAGGTGAATGCCTTTTCTGGTCATTAAATATTTTAGCTAAACAACAGTTACTTTCAGCAAGTATATACCTGGGAAGTATTTAAAAAACATTTTGATGCTTTTTAAATAGTTCTCAATAGCTCACCTAACGTTTTAATTGGAGAAAGAGCAGTACAGACTTAAATGTTTAGTGTTCAAATCAGTAGAAGGCATCTGTGGATATCTGCAAGGTAGAATTGCTTTCCAAGTAAAGAGCCACTGCTTAGATGTATTTCCAGCAAGAGGGTAAAGGGTTTTCATTTCTGTTATCACTGAGCACAGAGCCGTGAAAGTGAAATTTTGTCCCTTTGTTGTATTTTTATATGTATTTTATATCCAAGCTCCTCTGCCCAGTTTCCAGGCTTTGTCATGTTTCTTTTCAGACTCTCAAGGCCAGGGTTTTCTGACAAGGGAAACTTTACCAAGATCTGTTTTGAAGAGGAGCAAAAGATTTTGGTACTTCAAAAAAGACTACTGCTAACTTTTTTTTTTATTATTACCACTACTGATAGTAATAATAACATGCTGAATAAGGAAATTGTGTTAAATAAATTAACCAGGTGTTAGTTTTCTGTCTAGAAATTATTTAGCAAGTATTGATTTCAGATTTAATCAGATAAGCTTACCACACTAACGACTTGGCTTATTTATTGTTTGTGAAGTAGGTAGGTAGACGCCCCATCCCTGGAAGTGTTCAAGGCCAGGCTGGATGGGGCTTTGAGCAACCAGCTCTAGTGGGAGGTGTCCCTGCCCATGGCAGGGGGGTTGGAACTCCATGATCTTTAAGGTCTATTCCAACTCTAACCATTCTATGATTCTTTGAAAGAGCTGTACAGACATGTACATGGCAAATACATTTTTACTGATGCTGTTGTACAGCAGGCTGGCAGGAGGAAAGAACCTCACATCTAGGTGCTTGCCCTCTGTTCCCTAGAGGTCAGAAAATACGTGAGGAATGTCTACAGGAGCTCCAGTGAACATGGAGAATAGTCCAAGTCAGTAGGCAATTGATTTCACTATACATAGTGCTTAACCGTGGAATAATAGTTCTAATTGGCGACTGATACATGCCAGAAGACACAACAAGTGAGGGTAGATTGTGAAATTCAAACTATGTTTTCCTAATGCCTAAAGGGTTGTGTAGTGTGGACAGTCACTGTATCTGTTGTCTTTCCAAAATTAGACTCTGAGGAAACTAGTACTATTTTGGGGGGGCAGAGGGAAAGCAGTGGGCAGGTGCATAATAAGTTTATTTCTTAGCCATATGGTTTTAAGCAACATACATTAAATGGATTGTTTTTCCAAAAGTGTTTTGTGAGTGAGAAAGGAGCTTTCACTGTATGCGGGACTTACGCTGCATAACTTTAAGCAAATGGCGTTGATGTATTCTGCAGGAGGATCTTTTGCCATTGCTTGAGAAGGTGTAGGGTCCTGAACGTACAGGTTCAGAATCAGTAAAGCAAGTGAGGTTAAAGTAAACTAGATGCAGCACAGATACCTTTCTCTTGCAATGAAGTTATGATTTGTGAATTGTGATAGGAAGTTGGATTTAAGTCAGAGATCTTCTTATGGTTGAAGTGCAGGATTAGGAGACGCTGGGTTTATACTTTGTTCTATTGCAGGGTTCCTGAGGGAGGCCAGGAGGGTTTCAGATTCTCCCCATGGTGCATCACCTGATATAATGAGCACCATAAGACTTAGTTTATGCATTTTTATGAAGCCTGTTGAGCGGCTCTTTTGGATAGCATCTCTAAATGTAAACAAATTATTTCATGAACGGCAGAGCTAATGAAACCTGGTTATCCTTCAACTGATTTATTTTGTACTCATCTATCCTAATGTTTTCCTCATCCTTTCCCACTGTCACTTCAGAGCCTCCTTCTCCTTTCTGTCCCAACCCTTCTTGTAACTGTTTGAAGTTACTCCACTGCTGTGCATGACTATAAGTCCTCCATCTCCTGCTCGTGTACCATCAGCAGTGGTACAACTCTCGACTTATGCATGAGCTGAGAAGAAAATGGCATGTTAATGATTAAGCATGTCTCATCATTTCCTTCAGCAAGAATGGCACACTGGGCCTCTCATATTTATTCAAACACCCTTCTTATGCAGCTTGTAGGAAGATCATGGTTTTGGCATGTTGGCAAAATTTGATTATAATTAGCTGAAGGGTTCAGACATTAGGATAATGGGATTGATGATCAGCACAGCTGCATAACCCATGTTTCCCCAGAAATGGAACTGGAATAGGGGCTGTCTAGAATAGCCAGGTATTAATCTAGTTAAGTAAATGCTGCAGTGCTCTTTGAGACATGCCATGTCATCTGAGTTTCATAGTTTTTTAAAAACTATGAAAAGCCAAAGTATCTGTTGGTCAGTAAACTTACATGAAAGAAGACAATTTCTGTGCTTTCCCCTGTGCCTCCCAGGATATCATTAACATTTCACACTCTTGTATTCTTGTTTGTGATTGCATTTCTTCCAAACTTCAATAATTTAAATTCATTGTGTTTAAATTTTGGTGTGATCACTTCAGGCTATGTCCACTAGGTCTGTTTTGCTTAGACAAAAAACCTTGATATAATTTTTCTCTTTACTCTTGGTGTCTGTCAGATTAAATGTTAGCAATATGCTTGTTTTTATTCTGAGCAACTATCCCTGATTTTTGTCAAGCTTTGTGCAGGGTTCTGCATGAAAAGTGCTCTATGCAGTAGACTGTGATATAATTAGGAGAAGATGTTACAAGGACTTTTTTAAAAAAGCTACAAAACCAAGTACCGTTTTAATAAATAAAACTAAAACTAAAACCCCCTGAAAAAATACCACTACCAAGGGGTATTTTATTTTTGTTTCTGAATACAAGGAATCTTTTTCTTTTATGTTTCATTTTCTTCAATTCTTTCTAAGAAAACTTGTATAATTGTATAATTATATATGTTCTTGGCATGTTTCTCATAAACCCATTTGAGTTTTAAGTTTGTATCTATATGCATGACAGCATAGTAGCAAGAAGCAAAAAGAGTCCTTGTGGTAAACTCTAGTAAAATCTGTTTAATGTATTGATTAAAGACTTGGGGAAAGAAACTCATTTCTCTCACCGACAGAGAAGCTGCTCTATGTGACCTGTTCCCATAGGCTTAGTACAGAATATTTTATTTATATCTTTTTAATGCAGGCTTTTGGAACAAGGGCAAAGGATACGTCCTTGGGACCCTCCTGTAGTAGCCTTTTTGTATTGTAAACACAAATATATTGTAACTTTTCTGTTGGCGCGACCAATTAGTTCCTTTCCATACGTCTTTATTGAACATGTGAAGTAGATTTTACACCCTATTCTGTGTACAAACAATGCATATTATAGTTTATGAATTTGTTTATGAATTGCAATATTTTGGTTTACCCTCAGCTATCTTTGAAAGTAGTTGTGTTTTTTTAAAGATAGTAGATAAGACAAGTAGATTTTTTTTAAAGATAGGAGCAGAAGCATTTCTTGTTGTGCTTGACATCCCATGCTAGTTTAGTCTAGCTGAACTTTGGCTTTCCAAATACCAGCCCTTCCTGGCTGGATAGATAGATGAATTGTTCACATTTTTGCTTTTTTTGCAATAGGTATATGAAATGAATGCACGAGATTTGTGTAGAGATTCTGAATTATATGGGATGGCTGTGGCTTTAGGAATGTCAAGGAATCGGCAAAACTTGTAATCCTATAATATGACCTGTTTGATATGCTCTTAGTGTCATCACTGTAACTGTACATTAGGAAAGTAAAGTGGAATAAATTTATAATTACAACCCACACAGGTAGTAAAAATTTTACATATATATACACACAATATTATATATATACACACACACACAATAATTATGTATTTCTAGAAGGACATAAATAGAAATAAACATTAAAGCATTTCAGTATGTCCATCTGCATATTTAGGTCAACTCCAGATTGTTTTGTTTTTTGTTTTTTTTCTCTAAGATATTCCCAGCTATTAATTTCTTGAGAAACTTCCCAATGATACATCTGATGTTCTTCAGCAATCTCACCTAGCATAGAAACCAAGCTTAGATTGCATGTTCCTTTTCATACAGGCACCTATGTTTAGGATTCAGTTTAACTTCAGATCAGTTTCATCTGCAGAGGTTATTCATCATTCACTTTAGGAAGAAGCAGCCTTTAGGCTCTTGCCAGACATCTAACTACCTTCCAACTCTTTGGAAGTGCTGCTTTTCCTGGGCTCAGCTGGGCACTGTCATTTTTGCTCTGAATTAAATGTAACCTGTGAATGACTGCCATACCGTTGGACTGTCCTGAGAACAAATTAGTATCCATTGTGACATGAAGTTTCCCATGCTTTGCAGGATGGTGTTCAGCTATCACATGGTGATAATCAGTTTGTTTTGTGATGGCTGGCTGTTAACACAGCTATTGAGCAATACTGTGCTAACTGGTGAAGGATTTGTTTAGTCTGAAATAATCACCATAAATATAACATGTATTTCTGGTGAGTTCAGAGGAGACTAATCTTCATTCTTCTGATGCAGCAAACTTTTGACACTTCTTTTAATGAATACTCTTATAAGAAAAAAATATTAGGGCCCTGCGAGTAAGCAAATAGTCTTATGAAAAGGTTGGACTGTTTAGCAAGTGAACACCCTAAATTAAGACCTGAATAGGAAAAAAGAAAAAGACCAGTGTGTTTTCATCTTGTTCTGTACAAACTTCTTCCATGTTATCCATTCTGAATGTAAGGTATATTCTGAGGATGAACACACAAATATATTTTTTAAGATTTTATTATATCTGAGTGGAATGTTATCAGGCAGTATTCATTCCAACACTATTTTCTGTGCAGTTTTCTGAATAATGGTCTCTGTGTTTAGACCACACCTAGAATGAGGCAAGCATTTATCATCATTCTTCATGCAAAATGTGAAATGTTTTTAAAAAAATTCCCACGGGTGCGTGTGTTTGGGTATATATACATATATATATATATAAAAATACATAAAAGTGCCTGAGGACTGAAGGAAGGCAAATATCACTCCAGTCTTCAAAAAGGGCAAGGACAACCCAGGGAACTAGAGGACAATTGTAACCTCTGTCTATGTATGCCTTCTCACTCTGATCCTTCAAATGTTGGTAGCAGAAAAACATAGTGCAGCAGTGTATAATTAGATTTCTACTGAGCATTGAATTATAATTGATTTATTATGTCTCTTGCTTTTCTGTGTATTTTTTCCGATTCATCCTGGCTTCCCTTCTTTTTTTTTTTTCTCTGCCACACATTTTAGTGGATTGCAGTGCATTGCTTTTCTGTGTTGCTCTAATCTGTGAACTTTTGTTTTTAGTTCTCTTTTTGTTGTTGTTTTGCTTTAAACCTTTTATTTTTTCTAGTTCAGCTGGTTTGGGGATTTTTTTCTCTGCTTTATCATATATCTCCAGAAGGATAAAATGTGCATGGCAGAAGTATAATAAACACTTGTTGTCAGCAAAGTGGTCTACAATGCATAAAAGAATGGTTGAAGCATATTAAGTTCTGGAGCTTCGCTGCTTGAGTGATGAAGATACACATAACACAACCCCCTGCTAATTTAAAAGCTTTACCTATTGTAGCCCGACTCCATAGCTACCATTTGCTTCAGGTTCCCTTTCTGAACTCTTTCAGGTTTCTGGAAGTAATAACATGCATCTTTCTTGATGTACTCACATAATTGCTTCCTGACAGCTGAGGGGCTGATAGCGAGACAGTGTGTACTGATGTACTACACCACTTAAGCCTTTGATATTGGATCCTCCTCCCAAAAGGAGCACGGCAGGCTTGTCCTCTGCTGCTTCTATTTCTAGCTCTGAAGTGCTTTTCATTGTCTGGAAAATTGTTAACAATAATATTCATATATATATATTAGGGTGGGTGGGTGTTTTTGGAGTTTCCATTTTCCCTCGTGGTAGGTTTATTGATAGTTGCCAGACATCGTGAGGTATGTAGTGTGTGTTTATTGGGAAAAAAAATAGTTTACTCCTTTTTTAGTGAATGTAATTGATCCCTGACTCTTCGCCTTGCTATTTCATTTGTCAGAGCAACATCTCTGGAGGTTATCAGGATATTGGCCCATAGGACTATGGAAGCAAAAGAATTATAATAAAAGTTAATTTAAGACCTTGTTAGGAACCAGGTAAAAATTAGTCAGTTCTCTTTTGTTCTTCTGAGGACAGGGCAATTTTAAGAAACTGTGGATGACAAGAAGGATAGAAACTGTATGCCACTGATTTGAGAAAAAATTTAATTAGTTTAAGAAACATGTTAGGGAAAGTGTATTTTCACCAAATTGTGTACTTCAGATACATAGTTACATACATTGTTAGTCAAAAGGGACATCTAGTTCTTAATCTGGTTTTATTTTTAACTGCTAAAAGTTTTCTAAAGTATTTTTTTCCCTTCAGCTGATGGAGTCTGTGTGTTTAAATGCTTGGTTAACAGAGATACTGAATACTGTCACGTGGGAAAACAGTCTGTGTTAATTACTCTGGGATACAACAGTGTCTTGCTCCAATTCAAGTCACAAGCTGGTAAGTACATTTTGCATTTGTGACTGTCTTCTCCTTCCTGCCATGCCACTGTATTGGTAGAGTTAGCTTTAAAATATGCTGTCTTCTACCTGTCATGTTTGCTATTTAAATACTACATTTTGTTACGATGATTTGTGCAACTTCATTTGCCTGTAACCCACTCCAGCTGCATTTTGTGGAGTATGGACCATTCATAGAGTGGATACAACATTTGTGCAAAATAACTGCAGATTAGCTCTCTGAGAAAGCAAATGCGGGTAACACATCATATGACTTGACTTCACAAACTCTAAAAACTGGTAAATATAATGCTTGGTGTGGGCAATTTGCCACTTGTTGCTCCTCATTCAGAAATTGTCTTGCAGGCCTGTTTGTATAGTTAATTGAGGTAGCTTAACATACAGTTAAAAACATACCTTAAGAACATAACAGCAGTTCTTAAGATAGATATTTTGCTGTAAAAGAAACACACTCCATTGTAGAAACATGACTGTATTGTAGTGGAATGTTGAGATCTGTTGGTTTTTTTTGTTTTTTTTTTTTTTTGTTGTTTGTTTTTTTTTTTTTTTTTTTTTTTTTTTTTTTTTTTTTTTTTTTTTTTTTTTTTTTTTTTTTTTTTTTTTTTTTTTTTTTTTTTTTTTTTTTTTTTTTTTTTTTTTTTTTTTTTTTTTTTTTTTTTTTTTTTTTTTTTTTTTTTTTTTTTTTTTTTTTTTTTTTNTTTTTTCACCTGGCTTGAGTTTTTTCTGAAACTTCTTAATATGTGCTATCCTCACGTCCTCACACTGGCTCTTGGAAAAGCATTCTTAGTTTTTATTAAGGAAATTCAGAAGGCTGCCTATTTATTCTGAGCAGTGTGCAGCATGGCAACAACTTGTTTTGAAATTGAGTAACTATAGGTAAAAGCTTCCTTGTGAGCAATAACCAGTTCTTATATATTGACCTATACCAGTATGCCTGGTGACTTCCAGGAGGCCGCTGTAGTTATTTCCATTTTATATTGAGTGGAAACTGAGGGAAAAAACAATTAGATTGGATTTTTGGCAGCTTATTTAAAACACATACATGTTTCAAAGTACCAAGGGCTGAGAATTTGTATTGATGGTTTGGTTTGTGCAATGAATTGCTTGTCCTGTGTTATGTAGACACAATACGTGCACTCTTTAGTCCCACTTTACTAGAAAATACATTTTTTAGACTATCCTGATTTTTTCAGCCGGATCTTGGCGGCCTGTGAAGTTTTACCTGCTTACAGCCTTTAATCTGTATCCATCAGGAATAGGTATTCACAGTTTCAGCTTATTAAACCTTAAACCTTATTAAAATAATATGAATATAAGCTAAGAATGACAGTGAGTATCTGTTGTTTTTTTTATCTGTGTATCTGAGTGTTACAATTCAGTATGGTAACATTAAGTGTTTTATCTTGAGACTGCAGTACAATATTGACTCTTACAGAGAACCGCGTCATAACTGAAGCAATAATTAAGATTACGTTGTTTAGCAATTAATTAGCTCACTGCTGAGATAACAACTAATAATTAAGGAGTCAGGCAAGTTTTTCAGTACTCTTTGGTCTGCAGTCTCTGCCATGTCTTGCATATCTGTGAAGGTTCTGATTCCAAAAGACACTGATAGTTTGGGATCCCAAGGCAAAAGAGATTTCTAATAGTGCGCTTTGCCGCCTTTACAAACAAGTATTTGAAAGAATTGGAGCTAACTTCCATACAGTTTGGTATTTTTCCTGAGAGGAGTGCCTTGGAGATAAGTGGTAAATTCAGTACTGTCTTTAGTTATATACCTTGGTGACTTGTGTTTAGTTTATTTGTATAGCTACATATTGTGAAATAGGTAAGAACTCTATAGATAAGTCTCTTAATTCATTACTTCTGATGGCTTGTTAAGATGACAAAATTGAGTGTGTCCTATATTTTTTCATCCTTAAAAGTCAGGAGAACATAAATTGAAATGACCTATTAGTTCATGCAACAACTGATAAAATGACAGGAATATAAAATGAAGTCTGTTCAGATTAATTGACTAACCTATTGATATCAAAATGGAATGTGTTGGGTGCTGCATTAAGTTGAAAGTTACGTACAGGATATTATTTCCCTGTGCTAGGAATAGCTTGCTGATACCTTCTACATGTTGAGTATTGAATAGCACCTAGTCTTCAGAACATGAGTTACATGTTTTTACAAAGAATGCAAAGCTGTAAAGCAGATGCTAACCTTTTGTTGCTTGCTGCATACAAGTGTAGGTGTTAGTTTCAGTGTTATGTATTTGCAAATGTATATGTGTGTATAATTAATAAAAATAGTGCTTTATTAAAAATGGACTGAAAATTCATTTTTCATATGTTAAAAGTGTTAGTTATGAAAATATAAAAGCCTAAGGTTTTTTAAGTCCTCTGTCTTTTTGGAAGGTAGAAGATGTGTGGTGTGAGGAGTAGGGAGGAAGGGAAAATCATGCCCTGCTTGTGCCCACACAGAGAATTGCTGTTCTTGTTCCAGCATAGACAGCCATAAATCATAGACGGTATCTTTCATTTCCTGTTGAACATATGTTAAACATCTGAGTAGGATCAAGCAGGCAATAAAAATAAAAGTTAGTAGGCTTTTCTTTCAAAAACAAAGATCGTTTATCTCTAACAGACCAACCAACCAGTCTGTAACTCATCTGTGGCAAACTTGGTATGTAGCTCTACTCCTTGGTGGAAATGGGCTGCTTAATTTAGCACAGAATTGGTTCGTGAGCATAGGATGAATTGTTCTTTTGGGGTTGTGGAAGAATGCAGGTTTCTTTCTTCTCTTTGAAAACTTGTAATTCCTCTCTTCAGCCACTTCCACAGTGCATCCAGGCATTGAATGTACCAATAGTTGCCGTCTGTAGATGTTGTTTTACTAACACAACTTAACCTTGAAAGTTGTCTGCCACCTCTAGTAACTCTGCCACTTACATAGAAGCAGGTGGAAAAAATAGCGGTATTTCCAGTTTTAAGTTATTTATACCATATAATACTTGTGGATTTCCACATATAGAACTGAGCTAGAGATGTGAACGTGTGTGTCTATAGAAAGAGAGGTATATATGTGAAGTATATTAAAGACATACACTTCATTCCGTACTTGTAAACGTACATGCTTTTACTGCAGTATAATTCAAGCAAAGGAACATGGTATGTCTTACAGTGATTTTTTTTCCTCAAAAAAAGGAATATCATTTTTTGTAATGGCATATGGACCTAGTGAGCTATGACTCCATTAGCAAGTCACACAGTCCAAAAGGGACAAGTTTGTAGAACAGAACAGTTGGTGCTGGGGCCCTGGTATGCAAACTGTACTCATTTGGGAAAGAGGCAAGAATGGAGAGTGTGTTTACTATGAAGTAGATCTAGTATGGTCATATAGACTAAATGACCATGGACTATCAAAGTTAATTCCTGGAGTGCATGTGTTGGTTTAGTTTCATCCAGAAGGATTCCAGTTAGTGTGTACTGAAACCACTCCATCATGCAAGTGGGGACAATCAGTCAATATGCCTCAAGACCCACAGGTTGCAAGGAAGCTGTTCAGCAATTTAAGAATTTGTGTCAAATAATAAATTTGATGAAGTAAAGGGGCAAATGACTCTGTGGTTGCTTGTTATTTTATGTTTAAAGTAGTGATTGTGTTTTTCAGAAAAGCAAAAAAAGAGAAGACTAGTTACCTGAATCTTGATTTATTTGACTTAATTTAGAAAGAACTGCTCAGACCTCTGGGTTTGACAGTATCTTACTCTGCGGTTCTCTATGCCATTGCTTTTCTCAATGGCCCCTCCCCTCCTCTTTTCTTTTGTAATTTAGTATATTTTTCCAACAATTTTAGAAAAAAAAATAGCTAGCTTTTTTTTTCCTCATATCTGCTAGATCTGCTAGACTACTGCTCAATCTGCCTGCCTGTAAATTACAATATTGCAGTGTCAATTTTGTGTTGAAGGTGGTTGTATTGGGAATTTGTCCAATCATTCAGAGTGTTTAAAAATCACTTTAGTTCTAACGTCTTGTGTTGTGGTAGAAGTAGAAGAAACAGGATGTGGGTGGTGGATAATTGTTTTAAACAGGCAATACTTCATTCCAGTGAGGCAAGGTATGTCTTAGTGTCTTAGAAAATGCTGGCAGTATTTTGAAGATTAGTAGCCACTAATTCAGTGCTACAGGATAGTGCTTTAGTGTGATGCATATCCGTGGCCAGCAGTTCAGAACAGGCTCTCACTAAGCACTGCTAGACTTTTTATGTACCAAGGCTTCCAGCATTCTGGCTATTTAAAGCTAGAAGACACAGGTGAACCACCTGCATCAACCATATCCATCTCAATACTTCCATTTCATCCAATTATCATGTACTGAGCCAAACAATATGTTTCCTGTAAATACATGCAACTGATGGAATCCCCTGCGTGCTGATGAAGTGACTAAATTTCTAAGCATCTAGTCCTTCTGTGCTGACACTTGAAATGATTTACCTACTAGGTGTCTGGGACATAATCACTACCGTTGCACAAATTCAGGCTCATAAAAAATTTTAAAAGAAGGCTGCAGAAGTTCACTTAGGAAATAGCATTGAGATAGGTGAAAAATTGTGTAAAATGTGATTTAACATTCAGTAATGTTTGCAACAATATGATCTAGGGCTGGTTGAAATATTAGTAAAAGAGTTGTTAAAATGAGCAGAATCCCATTAGACTAATCTCTGTGTTTATGGCAATGAAAAGCTGTATAATTGGTTGAAAGTCATAACAGAGAGAGAGAGATGTTTTGGATAAATGCTGTTGAACTGGTGTAAACCCAAGGATTTTTTTTTTGGCTCTGAGTTGTAAATGCGGTTGTAATTTTACAAGAGTATTTGTAATAGGTGTCACTGTGAGTTCCTGAGCTCTCATACATATAAATGGATTGAAGCAAAAATATTTACTTCCTTCTTTGGAAGTAGTACTTCAATCTTGGACATCTTGGGTAGTAATCTGGCCTTGATAAGCTTACTATATTTTTAATGCATGTTTCACTTTTTGGCAAAGCCTGCATTTTATTATTTGGGTATTTTGCAATTCTTTTGTTCCAAATGGAAGACTGCATCTCACTTGTTAATAGCAGATAGCATGATCTGTCTGATCATTTGATACAGTCTTGCGATAAGTATAAAATTACTTCCATTTAATTTTACAAACGAGGTTGAAGTTATGCCTGTACACCTCTCATCAATTACAGGCCATGTGTACTGCTTTACATAGGTGCTGCATTTTAATAGTATCCTGCAGTAGATAATACAAAATAATGTAGTTGTAATTACCAAGAATGGATTGGGAAGGCAGTAGTGCAAAAGGGACACCAGAAGCAGGTCTCTTTCAAGGGAAAGTTCCTGTTACCTGTGATCATACAATTCAGTTTTAGCTGACCTTTATTCAGTTTCTACACAGTTCAGTTTTTAGGCTGTCAATGCAGTGATATCTCTGACGAGTTATCAAGTGTATAATTGATTGGAAGGGGTTTAATGTCCAAAAGCAAATTTTAGTTAGCTGAGGTGAGTAACTAGTGAAAACTTTAAAGCCAAATGCCTTAATTTTTTCAGTAGGATACAGCTTTCTGTGGAGGTAAAAGTTTTCTAATTGATTTCTGTATTCAGATTTAATTGGAAGAAAATAAAGGGGGGGCAGGGAGCAGTAAATGAGACATAAATAAGAATCCTAACAAGCTTGGCTTTCAATTAAA
>VZRU01018551.1:47635-62029 GCA_013398155.1 Pedionomus torquatus
GAGATCCCTGTATCACCCCAAATTCACAAGTTGAAAGTGGCATCTTCCCACTGGAGCTGACAGGCCAGCAGTAGCAAAGTGGGACTTTCTCCCACCTAGAAATTACATGGGAATATTGTGCAGAGTGTCAGCAGATGTCCTCAGCAGATGAGGTGCATTTGAATAAGCTGGTGAGTTGTGTTTTACAATATCTGCCACCCTTACTGTCTTCTACTAGGGTAAGGTTAAACTGACCTGTTCATTCACAGCAAATTAATGCTGTGATGCTTCTTAGGGCTTTCATTGCATGCATTAGACTGCTCATAATTTCAACGGAGAGAAATGAGTTAAACTGTAGACACTGGAAGTGTGGACTTTGTTATGTGGGATAGCCCACAGGCTTAAAGGGCTGTGCCCTTAATTGATATGGACTTCTCAGAGGAAGTATAGTTGTCTGTCACAATTGAAGTGGAACAATATTTGACTGCCCCAAAGGTGCAGCTTTTCCCATCCGGTTTTCCAGTTGTAGTGATTTCTAGCTGTAGAAAGACTGGAAAACTTGGATAGTAGCAATAGCAAGTTAAGATGCTTTTGCTGATATTCATGCTGTCATTATTATACATTTTTTCCAATAATTTAAAATTTTCTATGAAGGAATTCTCTCTCTAGACCTTACTCAAAAATACCTTTTCAGCCTTTCAAAGATAACTTTGCAGCATGCTTATGTTGGGGTGTGTAAACATGGATCTTTGTTTTCATTCCCAAACAGCCTGAAATTGAGCTTGTCTTCATTGCCAAAGCTAAAGGGAAAGTCACTTGCTGTCTTTTACGTTGCTTCCCTTCTGGAAATGCCAGCTTTCTGCACTGGAAAAGAATCAAATGTCTGTTTTGAGGATTTTAAAATTTCCTGAAATGATAAGGGAGATTCTCCTTAGTTATGTACTGAGAAGTTTACAAATTATTTGTTTCTGTTTTTTGACCCTTGTTTTCATAGGCCATTCAAAACACTGAATTATTGAATTACATTCAAATGACTAAGGCACTTGCCATGTACTTCTGAGTGCACACTTACATTCTTCAGGGAGTTACTATTTTTATTTGAAAATCTGTGAACTGTTGTAGTATTTTCTTTTGTCTCTGGATTAGCAAATTATGAATGTGGCGTGGCTCAGTTTCTCTGTCTTCTTTTATCTGATGCAAGACTTCCATCCCTGATTTTATCGTTGTCATCTGTGTTTCCCTCCTGACAATTTTTCCTTACAGTGCTGCTTCTAGATACTTTTTCCACTTAATGGCATGTACCTTTCTTTTGGACATCAAGAAATTACTTTATGGTTGGGTGGTTCATTTGATTTTAAAAGATGGAGACAAAAGCCCTTGTATGAACTGGTTGGTTGTTTTTTAGGTCCACACAATTTTTCCTCTTACTTACCTAATGTCAGAAGTGATCTTCTCCACAGAAGCCAAAGGGCTATAACTCAGCTTTTCAGTGCGACTGCTTCTGAAGGAAGATTCATGGTCCTTACCCTGCTTTTTTAGGCCAATTAAATTTGAGCGTTTTATTCTAGGTTGTAAACCTTCTCACTCAAATCCACTCATTTCACAATAACCCTGCATTGTTCTCTGTGTGGAGTTTGGGTTAGTGTAGATTAACCTGAAATAGTAGATTGTGGCTCATTTCAGCTACTCCTCTATTAGACTTCACCATCACAGATATTGGAGGAGTTAGCTAATATGAATGGTGCATGCATCCAGGTGATTCTTAAACTTTGATGCTGGCCAGATCTTTGCAGCAGCTCTTGTCTGTTTAATAAAATTTGAAATGTTTACTGTGTATTTATGAACATCTTATTTATGAACTTGTACTTATGAACATGTAGTCATGCCAAATGGAGCATTCCTCTAAAGTGTGTCTGAATGTGTTCTTATCATCATTGAATACTTATCTTGTTTTACTATCATAGAATCAGAGAATCATAGAATGGTTAGAGTTGGAAGGGACCTTAAAAGTCATTGAATCCTAACCTCCCTGCCGTGGGCAGGGACACCTCCCACCAGCCCAGGTTGCTGAAAGCCCCATCCAGCCTGGCCTTGAACACTCCCAGGGATGGGGCATCCACAACTTCTCTGGGCAGCCTGTTCCAGTGCCTCACCACCCTCACAGGAAAGAATTTCTTCCTAATATCCAACCTAAATCTCCCCTTTCCAATTTAACCCATTGTCCTATCACTACACTTCCTCACAAAAAGTCCCTCTCCTGCTCTCCTGTAGGTTCCCTTCAGATACTGGAAGGCTGTTAGAAGGTCTCCCTGGAGCCTTCTTCGAGCTGAACAACCCCAGCCCTTTCAGCCTGTCTTCATAGGAGAGGTGCTCCAGCCCTCTAATTGTCTTTGTGGCCCTTCACTGGACCCATTCCAATAGTTCCATATCCTTGTGGGTTTTGCTACATTTGTGTCTTTTCTGATTTTTTTTCCAGAATACAATACATTTTCAAGTGCATTAAACAGATGCTGTAGAAAAAAGAAGGAGAACTCTGTGTTCGATCAGAGAACAGATGAAGCATCTGCTGCTCAGTATTTTCAGGTAATGAAACTTCAGTGCCAGCGTGTGAAATCTAAGTTACTGTTGTTTGCTTGACCTTAGTGACCAAGTTAGTTAAAAAGATAGCTTAGTTTTATTTAGAGTGCAGTCAGGACCTTGGTAATTTAAGTGTCAAATCATTTAAGGTAAGTTTGATAGAAGGTGGGCTTTATCTTTTTTTCTGTTTTTCTTGATTTTAGTTTTATGGCTGTCTGTCTCAACAACAGAATATGATGCAGGATTTTGTGAGGACAGCCACTTATCACAGAGCCATCCTACAGAACTACATAGATTTTACAGACAAGGTAAGCTCCATTAAGTCTTATGTGTTCCAGTATGCTGCTTAGGCTCTAAACTTCAGCTTGCCCTGTAAGGCAACACTGGTCAGACCAGAGTCTTCTCATCTGAGACTGTGTGCATGCGTATACTAACTCATGTGTGCTTTATATTATTGATGATATTGTCAAGCACATGGATGAGAATACCTCATGTTGATGATACATCATTAGGATGAATGGTGCTGAATATGGGTACAAACATGAGCTACAAATTCCTCTGCTGTCTTCTGTGGACAAGTTGGAAACCTACATATAAACGTTTCTTGACATTTTAGGCTGTCAGCATTACCATTTGGCATCTTGGAGCACATATACAATATTAATTTCCTTATTTTCGCTGTTGACTGTGTATTTGCTATTGCACTGTGCAGTCTCTTGGAAATACCTGCAAAAGTATTCTAGTTTGTGTCTCTTTAGTGGATGTCTACACTGAATGTTTTTGCACCCCAGAGTCATTAAAAACTGAGCAAAGGCAGAAGTGGCTGCTGTGCCTGTTTGTACAAGGTAAAGATTGGGAAACAATGCAGGAACTTACAATTTCAGATGCCAAACTCATCTCTAAAATATAAACATAAATCTTGAAGACTACTGTAATGAATATAACAATGATTAATACTTCTTTATCTAGGCCTCTGCTTCTCATAAACCAGATAGTTCAGCAAAAGACAAAAGAAAATTTACATTGAGATCTAGGATAGTCTGCCTCCCAGACACAGATTAAGTAATTTTCCAATTTCATTTTCTTAGGGTCATTGAAATGCTTAGGTCTGGTATATTTTACAATACTTTTCTTTTTCTTTTATTTATTTATTTTGCAATTATTTACACTAACTAGAGGCTTTCTGGGCCTCTCCAGGACTAGACCCTATGCACAGTCTTCTCTGATTCCACCCTTAATTCAGCAACAAATTCCATAATATAATCACGTTATGCAGAACAGTATCTCCTTTAGTAAGATTTTTAATTTACCAGCTTTCTAATTGTCAATTTGTTTTTAAATTGTGAGGCAAAGGTGGATTGAAGTTCTAATTTTCTTTATATTGTTCCTCCATTATGCCATTTTTTGTTGTCTCTTCTTATGTAGTCTTGCTTTGAAGTCAGTGTTCTCAGTCCTCTGTGCCTTTTTTCATATGAAGAAATTGCACATGGCCTGTTGTCATGCTTACCCTTTTTCTCAGTGTCACCAGGAATTCTGCAGCACCTCTTTTAAGAAGGATTGGCAGGAGTTGTGCACGGTAGCGTAGACAAAGCCATACAATCTGTTTATATTGCAGAATTCTAACTCCTAGTTACTCTTTACTGTACTTCTCATAAGTCTTCCTTTTGTTTTTTGTCTTGGGACTGCATCTGTCCATGGATTGTTGGTCTTTACCGAACAATACATTTATGTTTGTTGCTGTTGATGATGATTCATTTAGAACTTGGATCGTATGTGTACAATTTATATTTTCCACAAAGTTATATGAATCATCACTGAGTCTAATTTATCTTTGCATTGTCCAGGCCTACCTTTGGCATCTCTCTCTGTTCTTTAATCACTGGATGCTGTATGATCTTGCTATGACACTGCTCACCTCCCTTAATTAAATAATAAAATCCAGCAAAAAATACATTAGACCGCATGTGACCTTCTGTAAGCAAATAGGCAGTTTGTGCAGCAGCCTATCAGCAATATTTTACATCTCAGAATGTCAGCTGAGACCACGTAAGCTCTGTTTATGACACTTGGGCAGCAGCAGTGTAAAGAGAAACAATGAAGAAAATTAAGATGAAATTACTATTTTTTTTTACCTTGTTGTCATTGTTCTGTCTTCTCTCCTTTCTCTCATCTTTCTGTATGCACTATATTTTAAAAGGAGCCTCTGACTTGAACTTGCAACAGCACAAATTACTACATCACACAAAAGAGTCTTTAATAATGTATAAGCAAATACTCAACAAAACATGTCCCTTTAAATATGTAGCATATTTATGGCCAAAATGAGGAGAGCTGTAAGCATGAAATTCATCAGAATAGTTTTAAGATTGTAATGTTTAATTAAGTTTAGTACTGAGTTCAAGTGCAGCTGATAGCTTTTCTTTGCTGTGCAACTTAGGTAGACTGGCTTCTTTAAAAACTACACTGAACTATTTACTTTCATAGAAAAGAAGCAAATAGATTTCAACTGCTATAGTTTCTCTTAGGACTAAGACAATCTTCCTCCATTTTATTCAACATCAGTGTGAGGATTTTACTTGCCGTTGGCTTCTTGCCAAAAAGGATGCTCCCATGTTATAATGGAAAAGGCAGATTATCTTTGTAGACAACATATCCATTCCATTTTTGTGCCTCCAGTGAGGAATTCAGGTTTCACAAACTCCTTGCCCCTGTAGGAAATCATGCTACTGTGCAGTAGTACAGCTTGCTTGTGTTTGCTCTTGGTTTATTTATTTTTACGGTCCCTCGAGGTGCCTTGGTTTCTCTTCAGCATATCTAGTAGTAACACTGGCCACCCACCTAGAAAATGATGTCTCTTCTTCCTAATTCTGTTGAGAAATGGTAATTTTCAGAATAAATGCAGCTAAAAAAATTGAACTACCGACATTGCAGCCAACACTTTCCCATGCCTGAGAAACCCATTGTGCTGAGACTTGATCTGTTGGAAATATGGCAACTATATGTATCCTACATCCAGAAACTATAAGGCAGTCAGAAACATTTAATGATGGCAGTGAAGATGTGAAAAAGGCAAAAGGACGTAATTATTTTAATACCTCCATTGTTGGAAATTTTTTAATTCAGTTGCTGTCTTATTGTCTCCTACCTACTCTGCATCCACCTGATTTATTTCTCTGCCTTTGCTGCCCCCCTCCCTAAGTTCTGTAGTGTTTTATTATGCAAACAATTTTGCCTATACTGAAGGCATATCTGGTGATAAAAATATTTTTTTTTCTTACTCTAAGCCTTCTTGCTTTTATAAGACATCTCTATGAGAAAATGCAACTGGTTATCTGAGTTGTGCTGGACAAAATTAATTCTGGAACTTTTGAAAGGGTTCTTGGTGATAAATTCAAACATTGTATGTCAGAGGCAAGCTACTTTAGGACAAGCTGGGAGTAGTGCTTGGGTTGACCATTTATATCTATACATCTTAAAAGGAGAACTCATTCAGAATCTAATGAATCTAAGGCTGGGTTCTTCATATTAGTAAGTTAATTCCTACTGCGTATAGTCCTTTATATTTACTCTTAGAGGGAGTAATCTTAAAGTTTTCACTATTTTTTTAGTAGAACTTTGTCTTAGGTTTTGAATTGTTATGGAACCAAAAGGGAGAGTCCTAAGTGTTTTAGTTGGTTATGTGAAAAAAAAAAGCCTCATAACTAAATTTTACAGTATCAGTAGCACTTCAAACTGAGTAGAGGCTGAAAGGCTGACACATTTCTACTTCTCCTGAAAATATGTCTTAGGCTCTGAGCCTTTTGAATTTTTTGGTTTGTAGTTTATTTATGAATAGTTTACTTAAAAGCAAAGCAACTAGATTTAGAATGTTTCAAATGATCCTGGATGAAGGATCACACAAATTAACCATTCACATTGCTCAGTCAAAGGCATATGGTAACAAATAAAAGAAAATATTTTTTAATGTGTGTAATTTTGCTGATATATAGTAATTTTGAATTATAAATGTCATTGTAGATAGATTTTTGCTTTTAGTTTTATGTGTTTAGCCTATTGTTGCTCTTCCCTGCTTGACCTCTGTCTCCCACGCCTTTTATTCAAAAGTACTTTTCAGGATTCCATGCAAGTACTCAAGCATACAAGAATATTTGCACATGTGAATAATTCCCGTTAAATTCACATTAGGAAAGTTGTTCATCTCTGCAGGTGAAAGAAAAAGCAGTACTGAACTGTGGTCAGGAAAGTAGGGTATAAATTATTCCTGACTCTGATTTCTGATAATTGCTGAAGTAGCTGCATTCACATTTCAGAATAAATATTGAAACATGTATAGTCTATTGCCTTTCTCTGAATGTGCATGACATCTTCATCACCAAAGTATCTATTATTTATTTTAAAATTCTGCTTTTCAGGAAGTAAAATCTATTATTTATTTTAAAATTCTGCTTTTCATTGCTGTTTCACAGTAGTTTGTCTATTGACTGCTCTTGCAGCTCAGTGAGGATGTTCTTCCTATCTAGAGGGAGCAATTTCTGTGGGAAGTGCCAGTGATAACAGCAATGCCACTGGGGGAGCAAGGTGTGCTATTGCAATTCCATTGCATTAAAGAAATTTGTCTCATAAAGAACCTCTGGACATCTCTAGTCCAAACCTCTACTGAAAGCAGGGCTTACTAGACCAGGTTGCTTAAGGTCTCTCCTGTTAGATTTTGAATGGATCCAAGGGTGGACATGGAAGAGACTCTGTAGGCAGTCTGTTCCAGTGTCTGATGGTGCTCATGTTGAAAAGGTTCGACTGTATCTGTTGGAATTTCTTGTGTAATGATTTGGGTCCGTTGCCTCTTGTGCTGTTACTGTGTGTCTCCTTCAAGAATAATCTGTCTCCGTTTCCTCTGAACTCCCATTAGGCAGGTAAAGACAGCAAGAAGCTCTTCTGTTATTTTGTCTCCTCTTGTTGAAACTAGACCAACCAATTTCTCTCAAGCCTCTCTTCATGTGTCACATCCTCCAGCCACCTAATTATCTTGATGGACCTCTGTGGGACTTGCTGCAGTATGTCAGTGTCTGCCTTGTGCTGGGGAGATCAAAACTGGACAGTTTACCAAATGTCATCTTAAAACTGGCTTTTCCTTTACCTCTGCTAAGTTTCAGTCTTGCTAATACAGCCCAGTATGCAGTTGTCCTTCTTGGCTGCAAGAGTTGACTGATAGCGAGCTTGTTGTACAGCAGGAGGACTCTTTGGTCTCTTTTTTATAAAGCTGATTTCTAGCAGTCATCCTCTCATTAGAGGCTGGGAAAGTTAGCAGCAGATTCAGTAGAACGGCTCCCCTTATTGATCACTACTATCAGGAAATTATCAAGACACTCTAGAAATCCCTGGGATTGTTTGTGCCCCACCATACCACCCTTCCAGTGAGAACTGGGGTGGTTGAATTTCCTGATAAGTAATAGCGCTTATGATCATGAGGCCTCCTCCAGAAGGCGTCTTTTTTGTGCCCTTCTTCATCAAGTGATCTATAACAGATGCCTGCCTCAGTAATTGCTGTATTCCTGCCCTTTGTCTTATCATCCCTACACTTAAGTTCTCAGTGAGATCATTGAATATTCCCAGAGCTCCATGAACTTGAGTCATTCTTTGCATAGAGTTCTACCTCTTCTCCTGGCCTTCCCAGCCAATACTTTCTGAAAGCCCATAGTGATCCATCACAGCATTAGCCATGCAAGCTATCCTACCATGTTTCTGTAATCCATATAAGGTGAAAAGTGTGCACCTGTACATGGACTTAGATTCCTCGTGTGTGTTTCCTGGGCTATGTGTGCTTGTGAACATCCATGTCAGATGTTTCTCCTTCATGTTGGTTTTACAAGAGTTACATGGGGGCCCTTCACAGTGCTGTCTCCTGAATACTTCCATTCATACCTTCACTTCTCTTCAGGATATGGTGACTTCTAACAACATGTACGTAGTTTGTCAGGACTTGTTAAGTTGGAAAACTGATGGCGAAAATACTCTCACCCTGCATTTTTTGATGGTCTGGTCTCTCCCTAGCAGTCTTCATTCCTCAAGAAGATACTGTGCTCGTAAAAGCTGAATTTCTGTTTGTGATACCAGATACACAGCCAGGTGTTGGTGCTCAGGGATTTTGTGTCTAAAAATTGTCTGTGAAGATCCCAGTTATCTCTTATTCAGCCTCAAAGTATCCCCGTTATCTCTTATTCAGCCTCAAAGTCAGCTCCTCTCCACCCATGCCTTCATACCTGATGGCTCTTCTCAGCCAGAGCCCACCTTCCACACAGGTCACCATCAATCCCAGCCTCTGGGAGGGCCTTCAGCTGTTCCACGCAGCCCAGCACCCACACAGCAACATCCTCCCTTGCAAGTTCTATCCTGAATCAAGGTCTCTTCATGTGTCAAGGGCTGTTAATTTAGCAAGTCTTACAGTGCATGCCTATGCCTTGTTGAGCATCCTCCAGCAATTCCTACACATCACATATGATTTCTGATTCCCTTTTCCTCGTGCTTCACTAATTACTGGACAAATACTACCTCTTTGCTGTGCTCATTTGTGTCTTCATTAGAGTCCTAATGTGGTTCAGGAGTGAGCTTCTGAAGAGAATTTATATCATGGACACTCAGGGTGCTCCAATTTATGTTGTGAGTGGTCTCAGAATAAGCAAGCTGGATTAATTTTGGATGAACCAGAATTGGACAAAGGTAAAAGAAAATCAGACTAGGGTTAGTTTTAGTAAATCATCCAGAAGAAAAATGTTCCAATACATCAGAAACATCTGCTGATGTAAACATAGGTATAGTGTAAGAAATGTCATCAGAATTGGGTCTAGGGCATAAAGCCATATTTCTCCATTGAATATTTTATATTGAACTTGAACAGTTGACTCTTTCTTGTATTTTAGATATGTGCAGAGAGAAAACATTATTGTATTTGTGGTTATCATTGAGTATTGAGAAAGCCTGCCAAACCTTCTGTCAGACCTGTTGTTCAATGAAGTTGCCCTTCCCTTGTCATTGTCTCCCTCTTCACTTATGTAACTGATACTTGCTGTCACTTGTTTTTCTGAAGAGCTATTTCTTCTGGGCATAGGAGCATATTCTAACACCTGCCACGCATAGAAACAAAACTGGATCTGTGACAGCCTGTCATCACTGACATAGAAAGTGAGCTTAATAAAATCTTTCACTAGTAAAGAAAATTAATAAAGGTAAGGTTCTGGCTTCTGTGCCAAACTTGAGACTATGTGCACTCTCAGAAACAATGTTAATTTATTTTTGCAGTGGAGTACTTCTGTAATATAGATTCATATTATCTATAACACAGCCACGTATATTAGATGGCATTCTTTAATACATAACATAAATGTCAAGTTCAGTGACTTTTGGAGAGTGGAATGTGCCCTTCATTCCAAGAAGTTGTTTTTCTGTCAAAACTCTTCTGTGTTAATACACATTTTCTCCTTGTGTTTTTAAAGGCTGATAAGCAATGTTATGTTATATGGGAAGTTGGGGCAGAGAGGCAATAAAGAACAGGGAGTGGCTGGTGATATACTAAGGTGCAGTATCCCTCTATATATGTATTGTATTTAAGCTTATCTGCTTATCTCTTGACTCTTGAGATTGGATCAGAGCTGTAGCTTGGTTTCATGGTTGAAGCACTTTGAAATCTTAGGAAGTTTCAGTTTCAGGTGACTTAAACCACCAAATGGGCTGATGAGTTTCCTATCTTTGGTCAAACTTTAATGAGAATTTCAGCCACAGGGACAGGAAAACTGTTGCTCCTTTTCAGTCAAGCACAAACTCATAAGAGGAACCCGAGCAGTGAGCAATTCTGTGCGATTTTTCTTGAAGATGGTATTAAAATTTTGGGGAAGCAAGGTAGTGGTATTAGCCTACTTCTGTTGGGCAGTATAAAAGTGGGCTTTGCATCAAAGATCACATCAGTCACATTCTCTTAGTCATTTCTCCAGCATTTAGGCTCTCTTTCTGTGTACCAGTGCCTCTGCAGCAGTGTTGAGTGGATTTGTACAACAGAACACAGCTGGGAACTAGAGGCTTGTCTGGACCATTCCAGCCCTCGCTGGCTTTGCATTACAGTGCACACTGAAACAAAAACTTTGACCCTTTGAAACATTTCAGTCAATATTTTGGCTTGCAACAGATGACCCTCCTGACTGATGGAGAAAATGAGGCTTTGAGTTTTAACTGAGGGCCTTTGAGACACGCCACATCAAGCAATGTAATTAAACATTTAATACTAATGTCAGCAAGCAGAGCCAAGATTTGAACACAGATACATAGTTTGTTTTTATCCAAGATACTTCCACATGATGAAGTAATTTTTCATGACAAAACACATGATGCTGTGGTCCTTCAATGAATTATTATTATTATGTTACCAGAGTATTCAGACTGCACTTATTTTTCAAATTTTGTTCTTTTTATGAAATTCTGTTACCTCCAAACCATAACCATGTATTTACACATGACTATAATTCAGTCTTTTAAAAATAAACTGTTAAAGCTTATTTTTAATCTTTTCTGCTAAAGTAAAGATTAAGGGCATTAAAACGTTTAATTAACAAGCGTTTTCATCGTTTCAAGTCGAATTAGTAATATTTTTGCATAATGTCAAGCTTACTAAATGCAGGGTACAGCTATGAAAATTTAGCTACTTAAGAAAGGTGTCAGGAATTGACTTTTTGATTATTTTGTTCCTTTTGGTCTTCCTTTTGTTTTCAAGGTGGTCCTAGATGTTGGATGCGGATCAGGAATCCTTTCATTTTTTGCAGTGCAGGCTGGAGCTAGAAAAGTCTATGCAGTTGAAGCCAGTTCAATGGCAAAACATGCAGAGGTAAGTGCTTCTCACCTGAGCCAAGTGTAGAGTGAAAATTTTAAGAGGTCTGGAACTGTGCCTTTGAAAGGCTGAAGGCCTCAGTGTGATTTTTCTAAGAAGTTGTATCTCTAATGGGCAACGCATTTTGGAAGGTAATTTTTGAAGGTGTTCAAATGTGTCAAATAGATTAACAATGTGATAGTTGTTTCTGTGAAAAACGGTGGAGTCATATGTGTGATTAAACTTTTTACTTTCAGAAGGAAAAGAGTAAATTAAACCAGAGGTTGTTTTCATGGGTGCTGTGCAAAAACACGTAGGGTGCTTTTTTCCTACGACTATTGAACATCAGTGTGATCAGACAGTTGAGTTAGTTTCCTGGTAAGTGTAATCAGTTACAAAACTGTTTTCTTAGGGTTTGAAAAAGACATGTCCAAAGAATGCACTTACTTTTAAAATATTGTTTTTTCCTAAGCATTCTAATATGATTTAAAGAAAACCCTAGGCACTCAAAGTGGTATTGATAACTAAATGCCAGAGAAGTTCACTTGCTTAAAAGTGCTAATACTAAATAGCAGCAACAGCAAAAATCTCTGTGTTTTTTTTTTCTCACAGTCTCTGCTTATTTAGGTGAACATCAGAATGCGTGGGCTTTGTCATTATAAATGTAGTCAGTCTCGAGCTGAGTTTTAATGTGGAAGAGGGTGAAAAGTGGTGAAGTGGAAGATTTTTCATCTCATACCTAGATAAACTTTGCAGCATCTAGATGTTAATTTTTCTTTTTGCTTTACTGATCTAGAATATAAATGTTCATCAGCAACATTAGGTTCCATACTTAAAGTCCGCACAGTGAGCATTCAGTGGCTGAGTGAAAGTTCCTCCTGTATGTCCTGATCCAGCAATCCAGCCTTGCTCTTGGTGAAGGCTGCCTAACACCGATTGTTGACTGTGAGGTTGTGAAGAAAAAGCATTGCTGTTGGAAACAGACATAATCTGTTTAGGTCTTAAAGAGGAAAAATATGGATATTAGACATTTTTATTTCTCTCCAGATAGAAGTTCTTAATGTATGAATACTTTATATTTTTCATTCCAGCTTAAATACAACATTTGGTAATCTTCCATATACATTTTCATTTACTTATGTATTGAGGAAAAGTGTTTCATACAATCATTTTCTAATTCTGCCTTATTTGTGCTGCTATTGACAAATGTTTTCTTATGACGCGTGTGTCACTTCTGGAATTGGCGAGGATATACTAGCCTAATTAAGGATATATGTACTGAAAGAGCCTTTCTATTTTCTTACTATAATATGAATAATTAGAAAGATTCGTTGTAATTAAAGGGAATTTTTTCTGATGTCTGTCATTTTGTCAGACCTGTCAAAAGCATTAAAAATGTTAATATATGGAAGGTATCTCTCAGAGGGAGGGGTGGAGGGTTGTTCTTACTTCACATGGGATTTCGCAAACATAAGATTTTGTACAATGTATTTGTTTCATGATAGACAGAAGTTTTATTTATGAAAGCATAATAAAGGGAACAAAACAGAACTTGCATTTCCTAGTAGTAGTGTAATGTGTAGTAGTGAGTATAATGTGGGCTGGTTTTTAAGTTTTTGGTAACAAGTTTGAACTTCATTCAAGTCAGAAACAAGAAAAATCACTAGTTGTGAAATGCACATGCTGCATTTGTAGTGTGACAAATACTGAGTATTTGTCACATTTATAAATGCCAGTAATATATTTGGCAAGTTTTTGGTAGAGAAATACTATTAATCTGTTGGGTTTAGAAACTGAATTGCATTTATCCTGGAGTGGATGAAATGCTAAACTGCTTAAAGCTATGATTGATAAGGAGGAATAAAGAACCTTTGATAAAGAGGCATAAAGAACCTTAAGCAGCTGTAGATACTGGGGAGTACTAGCTACAATGTCAGTATCTTTGATAACTCATAGATTTTTGGTAATTTCCCTCTCCTTCTACTTCCCCAAACAGGATTCAGTTTTCATGAGAAATATAATGGATTATTAAGAAATATAATGGACTTTTATGGTACTAAGTTCTTGTGAAATTACTCATGAACTGTATTGCAACTCATCTATTAACCCATAACATATTTTAAGAATTTAAGTTTATGAGTATAAAGATGCCTAGCCTTAAGTACACTATTTGTCACCTCAATATTCCGCAGTGGGATTTCATTATTAAGCTTTATCAGTGTATGGATTATGAGAAAAAGCAGCATTTTCCATCCATTTCTCCTTTCATTTCTATATTGATTTATTATATTTTTCATCTGTTTCAGGTCTATGTAATAATGTCGAATGAAGGATTAATGAGTCTTGTTCCTTCTTTAATTTTTTTTTTCTATTTTAATACAGAACACTTGAATACAATGAACTACTGACTGAAAGGAAATTATATTTGAGCAATGCAAATTAATGCTGTAATATTTTTACCGAGAGATTTGTTGGGTTTACAGTACAGTCCTCTTTATCACAGAATCACAGAATCATAGAGGTTTGGAAGGGGCATCTGGAAATCATCTATTCCAACCTCCTAGACCAGGTTGCACAGGCACTTGTCCAGGTGGGTTTTGAATGTCTCCAGAGCCAGGGACTCCACCACCTCCCTGGACAGCCTGGTTGGAGTTTTATTTTAAAAGAATTATATTAAAAATTTAGAATTACAGTGCAGTTACCAGAAATCAAATGTCTATTTGACAGTGTTGAAATCTGTACTGTGTATAGGTATGCAGTGGTGTAATATCTGAAAATTGTTTTGGAGGGAAAATTCATAGCAGCTGCTATATTAGGAAACGTACAGGCTGCTGCTTGATCACTTATTTATTCAAGGTATTCACAGAGAATATGTCATGTCTGTGTCAGTGTTCGTGTAGTAGCTGGGTAGCTTTTTCACTGGTTTGCAATATACTTGGATTTCTGTTTTATTCTATGGCCTCATTTAGCATTCAGAAAAGCCAGACAAA
>VZRU01018552.1:9310-62716 GCA_013398155.1 Pedionomus torquatus
TGGTAGAAGTTGCGGCGAATATAGATAGATGAGGGAAAGAGGGAGTGTGCATATGTACCATGAGATACAGGAATATCTCAATAGGCACTTTACTCTCAGTTTCCCTACCCCTAGCAACATGCTGACAAATCAAGAACTGCCATCCTATATACAGTACTCCAGCTGTCAGCCTTAAGCAGTGCGTCTCCTTGCCAGAGTACAGCCTTTCTTTTGTTTCAGCTTGGAAAATAAAAATCACAATTTGTAACATAAAGGGAAAAGGATTCTTTTCTAAGGCAGGGAAGTCACTAATCCATTTTAAAGGTTCATAACTGCATTAACTGCTTTGAGTAAGAAGCCACATACTGGATGATAATGGATTCATAGTAAGAGTATGCCTTGTATTTAATACAATAATAGCCAGTTACAAAAAGTCAACAGGCTTACTATACTCGCCTACTGTTTAATTTTATAAATATTTTCATTGGTTTAAATTATTCTCAGTGAGAGATTTTTGTCATCTGAACAGCCTTTGTTTCTACTTGATCATTTCGCAAAAGGAGGAAGAAGACCTTTTTGAAGATAGCTGTGACTATATAAAATTTTTTAAGCCAGCTCAGAGAGGGTCGTGCACTATGTTAATGTCCTAGACTTTCATGTCTTGTATCTTAGAAATGGGAATAGGTCAAAGGTAACATGAGTTTTCTGGGGCTTTTAAAAATGCATTGTGTGGGTGTGTGTGACTTAGAGAGGCACAGTCTACATAGGTAGCACAAGTCTTAAAACCATCCACAATTTAATTAAAAGTCATAGACGGCCATAAGAACAGGAGAACTGCTGCTGCATACTGGTGGTACAAGTACTTCACAAATAGTGGTAGGCATCACCATACCCATTGTACACATGAAGAAACTGAGGCTTGGAGAGGCACAGTATTTTCCCCAAGATACTATGAGACACAGCCAGTGAACCAAGTGTGTAAAACCTTTAAAGAATACTGTACAATAGCCGTATGACATCTTTTAATGAACAAAACCATGGATCTGTCAGTAATTAGCCAAAGAAGGAACAGAATGGGAAGATGCAATACAGTGGGATTAGCTAGGGCTTAGATATTTGCAAGCACAATTTTTTTTTTTTTGTCACCAAGATGGAGAAAAAAAATTTTGTCCTTTTCTTCATTGTTCAAGAAAAATTCAATGTCTGGATTTGCCCTTCCACTGGGATTTCTGACTAAAAGGGCAGTGCAGTTGGAATTTCTGTGCAGTGCAGTAGAGTCAGATAATTTTCATACATCCCAAATTTACAGGATCTGGATCGTAGATGTGCAGCTCTTATACGTTTTTTCTCGGAAATGTTGGATTTATTCAGCACACAATGTATGGTTGCTTCACACGTGCAGTAAGTTTGACGAGTCCTGCATACATCAGGTTTATTCTACATGCCATTAGACAGCATGTGTGCAGACATTTCTGTCCAGGAAATCCCAGGCAGAAATCTATCAGCCCCAGATTAGCTCTTCATAGTCAAGGGAGGGCTGAGTAGATTAGGGAGCCGCTGGCTGTGAGGAATACATTGACTCATGGCTTTGGAGACAATACCTATCATCCCCAATGCAAAATCCCGAGGGGAAGTATGGGAAATTTCCATTAACGACTCAGCTCCATTTTTCCTCCCTCCCCGTTCATTGCTGTAGGTTTCTTAGGATTGAA
This sequence comes from Pedionomus torquatus, assembly GCA_013398155.1. Classification (NCBI taxonomy): domain Eukaryota; kingdom Metazoa; phylum Chordata; class Aves; order Charadriiformes; family Pedionomidae; genus Pedionomus; species Pedionomus torquatus. The sequence continues at coordinate 11,002 of VZRU01018552.1, forward strand.
GCTATCCAAACCCCCTTTCATCCCACAATGTTCAGGAAGTACCTGCCAGGCTCTGATTTCCTTGAGAAAGGCTGCACCGTGTCACTGAGAGCACACACAGTTTGGGCCACTGCAGTCAGATGCAGCGGATCTTAATTCAAGGTTTTTTAAAAGAGGAAACAAAGGAACCTTAATTAGATGGGATATTAGAGGCTCTCATCTGGGACACTCTCATTGTTTGCAAGCCAAAGGTGATTAGGAAAAGTCCATGATTTAATAAAAGAATCCCTCAAACTGCTCCTTTAGTTAGTTTGCAGGAGCCACTCGTTTATAACACGAAACAGAATGTAGTATTTCCAAATTCTACTAGAAGGATATGTCTTGAACTGAAATATTTGTTAATACGGGAGTAAAGCTAGTTTGCATGTGAAATTATAGGAACAAACTCAAGTATTATTAATATAATATCATAATAATATAATATCATGCAAAGCAATAAAAATAGTAAGTGCTGCAGGAAATCACAGGGAAGGAGTCTGCTGCCCTGAGACTTAACTTGGAATGAATTCCTAGAATCTTAAATGCTAATTCAAAACTGCTTCTTTGCAGATTTATTTTGAATATTGTATCTTGTCAATAGACAAAGGGTAAGCGACACCAAAGCACTGTGTTAAAAGCAGTTGTAGTAATTGAGGTCAGATGTCTCCATAAGCTGAGAAGTGTTCAGACGTACTGTATTCCTCTGCTTCACTTGTAGAATTTTCTTCTTCCCCTGTATCTTTTAATTTGCTAAATGATTTGAGAGAAACCAAACCACCTACACTTAATTAGCTTTATAAATCAAAGGTGACAATTCTTTAGTAACCTGTATTATTTCCCAGTGTGGCAAGCTAGAAAAATGCTGACAAATTTATTTATTGACCTGTTGTGTTTTGCAAGGACAGCCAATGTTATATTGATCCAGCTATCCAAAATACTGTAGCAGGGGCAATAACATTCAAGTGCCTGTGTTTCCACATAATCACTATTCTGTACTCTCCCTACCCGAGTGATACCCCTTGTCTCTTACAAAAATGCAAATGCTCCCATCCCCCAGACCTGCCCAGCTCTTGCTTTCAGGAGGGATCCTCATTGTTGGAAATTAAACTGCGAAGAGAGCAGAGACCTTCACATTTACTTGGCATGCAGTTTGCTTCTTTCATCGGAAGTGATCATTAGTAACTACTGTTGCAACTTTAATTATATCTTCAATAACAGCTCCCCCACCCCCAGCACTTTCTGTAAACCTCCCTTTGTAGGGCCCCGGAATCCGATCCTGCAATCCTTCATGGGAAAACCTCTATTGAAGTCCATGGGCTCGACTTCTGATTGCCTTAGGTCTCACTTCTGTAGCATATCTATTTATGGCGTGCGCTTTTCGTTTTGGTGCTTAAAAGTATGAATGTGCAAAGTCTTCAGGAGATCAGGCTTTCCATTTTTAGTTCATGATAAAATGAAAAAATAAATGAAGACTTCAGTGTTTGACCTATTGGGATACCTCACTTGACAATCACTCATGAGTTAAGGTGACAAGGTCAGGTTCCTTATTCTTTATTCATTTAACCGTTTTATAATTATATGTAGCAACAGAAAGCAAGTAATCTTCACAGTTAATAATTTTTCCAGACCCCAGGGTACAGATCTGGAAAATGGAGGAAACAATGGGGAAAAGTTAAACATTGTTTTCCATAATTTATTACCATCAGGTAAAGAAAATAAGTGTGTCTTTGGAAACGCACATTCATTTATGTTTCTAACAAAATCCATCCTGAAAGAGACAGCCAGCTAAAAAGATATGCAAGACACTGGAAATAGGCCTGGAATATTATTATTATCCAGTTGATGTTCTCTTTTTCCCTGGTGCATTTTTATGCAAATATTGTTAGTTTTACCACCTCCAATGATCCTTAATTCCCACTGAACCCGCTGAGAGCTGAAGGTCTTCATCATCACACAATTATTTTATATATTAAAGCGTGGCTGAGGATGGGAGGTTTGGCTGTCGCAATTCCTGCGTGGGGCCAGCGTTCCCCAAGCATATTTTTGTGTTGCAATGACAAAGGCCACAAGTCAAGAAATCACTTTCGCACATGCTCTAGTCCTGCCCTTCTCAGGACCACATTTAAGTGCATGACCAACTTTTAAGTGTTACCTTGTGCGTGCTGTTAACCACATGCTTAAGCGTGGTCTCAAATAGGGATGCATTCCTGAATCCAAATCAATCTATCAAAATAGCTGCAGGTGAAAATTCTTCATATGTGCTTGCTTTGTATATACTGAAATATGCGTGGTCATACAAGTACAGGCCTGTATTGCTGTTTATTTCAGGGGGAAAAAAAATATTTTATGTGCTAGGCAATTTAAAAGCTGCCCCTGGAAATGCAGGATATTTTCTTGGGTATTATATTGATTAGGTATTTAGTGCTGAGAAAGAAGTCCAGCAATTAAAAAACAAAACAAAAGAAACAGCATTTCAAAAGTCTGTATAGTTTCTGTATTTTAGGCTCTGGTATATTTTCTGGAACATTTCCTTATGAAGCCTGTTCCAGACTAACATGCAAATTTCAAAAAGTAAAATGTTTGTATAACCTCTTAGTTTGAAAATAACCAAAGCGATGTGAGATACCTGCTGGGTACCCAGATGGATGATATTTTCTTTTTCTTTGTGAACGTCTTTTGTCCTGAAGCTAGTGTGAAAATCTAGAAGAGGGCCCCATATGATTGATCACCATAAGCATCAGAAGGAAATGATTCACCACAACACTGTAACTGAAACTGCTTCGACACCTGATTGCAAACTTCACACTAGGGGACTAATTAACTGCTGTACCTGCACAGAGGTTGCTGTAACACACAGGACACCTCATCTAGTATCATTCCAGCTGCAAATACCCGCTGCTTGGACCCATTATTATTGGTAGAAAGGTACACTGCATTCAGAAATGCCTGAGAAGTTAAAATATAGATATTTTGTAATGATAAATTATAAGAAGACATTAAATTGTAATTCAATTAAGACACTGCACAAAAAAAAAAAAAAGTGTAATAGGACCTTAACATACACCTCAATGAAATATACATATTCTTTTTTATCTTTATATCTCATGATAAGACTGCTTTCAGCTTAAAGGTTTTCCATCTTTTTCCATGAACTTTGTTTCAGGTATAACAACATTTGTGGAACATTTTCAGAATTGGCAGTTTTAGGAACATAAGGTTCATGTTGTTTGAATTTGGATATACAACAGTACATGAAATATCATCCAGCTACCCATGCATTGCGCTCGTAACTAAGCCAATGTCTCAGCAGATTTATCATCAGAAACACAAGTTTGCAGTCTGCAAACAGAGATAATGTATTCCTAGCAGAGCACTTATACATAGTGATTAGAAATAATGGCTATGGGTTTTTTTAGAAAATAAAAAAAGACAAATTATATCAAATAAGTTTTTTAGCCTGACAGTAGTTATATGGCTGCAAATTAGTATACTACAATATAGGTTTTATAACCAGTGTCCAGCAATGTTTTGTTCTTTTTCACTCTATGGACAATGTCAGCTGTTTTGACAAATAAAATATTTCTTTCCTTTCTCCCCTTCTTTCTCCATTACTCAATTTAAATTAAAAAATATTTTCGAATGCTGTTTCAAGCAATAAAAAAACAAAAACAGAAACAAAACCAAGTCCTAAAATTTGGCAAAAGCATAGAACGATTTGGCAATAGCAGAGAATGATTTATCCTCTTGTTCTTGTTTTCTACGTTGTTGTGATAGTTTGCCTTGATGAGATGAAGAAATCGGTGAACTCTTCAGGAAAGCAGCCTAAAAAGCCCTAAGCACAGTGTCACAGTGACATCAGTGTGATGCTCCTAAAAATAGCTATTCACAAATCCCCATCCCATTCACAGGTCTCACCATAAGCAAAGTTTATTATGTACCAATAATAACAGGTACTTTTCTTGCTCATCAAATGTGCTTTTCCCTTTAAAAGCCTGCTAATTCTGTGCGTACAGAGGCCTCCAATCACTTCCATCTCTGAAGGAAGAGTCGTGAAAAATTTTTTTAACCTCCCTAGTAGAAGGAAGGTGTGAACAGAACCCGCAGCCCCGGTCCCTGAGCAGTACTTGCAGAAAAAGCACTGGTTTTGCCCCAGAGCAGATGTACTGGGCAAGACCACAGCAACCTCCTTGCAGTCTTCCCAAAGGGCCTCTCTTACCTCCATGTCGAGAAGTGAGGAAGAAAACCCTGGCAGAAATAGTGCAGGAATGAGTCAATCCACAGTGGCGAGATTTAAACAGATGATGAGCAGTCATCTCACAGCGTCACTAAAGGAAACTCCGTGTTGCTCCTGAAGATGTCCCCAACAGGCATGCATATCTGTATTTTTAATGTAAATGAGAGTTCAAGGACTAAACCAAGCTTGCTGTGTATTTTGTCTTCTGAATTCACTGCAATCCTGAGCTCAGTAGCAAACTGCTAATTTTATACTTAGCAAATTCATTTTATGTGTGTAGACAGTTTGTAATTTCATCTACACGTGCTTCCAATATTAATCATAAATATACTTTCTGTTCACAGTGTTTCATTGAGAAAGACGAAGTGTACATCGGAGGTAAGACTCCTCCAAACTTCTCTGGCAATCCAGCTGAAGATTTTTGAGTCAGACTTTCCAGTTATCTGTAATCAGCTATTGGATTACAGCTCGAGTTAACTCCAATACTCCAGGAAGAAAAGGAAAAAAAAAAATAAATCTAGCACTTATTAAAACACCACAACCCTAAGAAATGAAGTTCTTCCTCTAACAACAAAACAAGGAGGAAACATCTTCCAAGATACAATGACCACTCAAACATAGCCAGAAGCTCAGCTTTGACCTGAAAACAGCATCTCTGGAGGGTGAGATTGAATCACCTGGGTCACCTTGCTGAGATTCCAATGCTGCCAGCCACACTGATGGCTTTCAGGTGGAGAGACTCATGCATCTGGAGCCACTAAATTAATAGGCCAATTTCATCAATAAGTGACAATTTTTGATCACAACTAATCTGGGTTGGAGTCATATGCAATTGTTTTTCACTAGTAGGCCCTGCTGCTGTTATTGCATAAGTATTATGACTCAGACTTAAAAAACAAACAAAAAAATAAATGAAGCAAACAAAAAATCCAATAGCTTAGTAGGTAATAAAACAAAGAAAATACGGTGCTTTGAAAAGACTTTTCTGAAAAGGTCATATGATCTTTTCTCAGAATGTGTTTTTCCCTTTTTTATTTGGCTGGAATGTGCATCAAGTGAAAAAAAAAAAAAAAGTGGGAGAGGATATTTATGTAGTTCCTAAGTATTATTCTTCCTTACAATAAGTTCTAAGTAGTGAAAAAAATGCAAGTTCATAGAAACATACAACCCCCCCTTACTCACTGGTCTGATTTGAGCCCTGCAGAGACTACAGGGCAGATAGTCTCAATATTCAGAGTGGGTTTCAGTGCCTGGTTCACTGGGAGTTTTTAATGGACTTACTATCTTTTGAACATCTCCAGATCAGTATATAAAATCTATGGCTTCTGACAGAAGAGCAGGACAAAGTAGGTTTTTGTATGTGTGGAGCTGAGAACGTTGAATCTCTTACCTGGGGAGCAGGATGAGTGATGTCAGTAACTATCAGAGGAACAGATCCATAAAACAGAACAGTTGCAATAAGTACTGTGACCCTCCTGGGAAGCAGACGGGTGGTAGTCATGGCACAGCTCAGCGTGAGCCCAAGCAACCTGGAAAGGACCAGGCTGGAGCTGCACTTGGCATATAAACAAGCAGGGGGGTAGCAATAACACACTGAATCATAGAATGGTTAGAGGTGGAAGGGACCTTAAAGATCATCAAGTTGCAACCCCCTTGCCCTGGGCAAGGATACCTCCCACCAGACCAGACCAGACCAGGTTGCTCAAAGCCCCATCCAGCCTAGCCTTGAACACTTCCAAAGACAGAGCATCCACAACTTTTCTGGGCAACTTGTTCCAGTGCCTCACCACCCTCACAAGAAAAAATTTCTTTCTGGTATCTAATCTAAATCTCCCCTCTTCCAATTTCCCCTTGTCCCTATCACTATGCTTCCTGACAAAGAGTCCCTCTCCAGCTCCTAGCTCTCCACTTGCTAGCTGGGTGAAGGGGGAGCTTTGGCCTGCAGAACAGAAGCAGGCTGATGAAAGTAGCATGAGTGTTTTCATGCTACTCCCCTGTAGCATGAGTGTAGTAGAGCAGCCACCTCCCTCAAAAATCTCAAGTGATGCCACTAGCCACCATGCAGCTTCCCTCCAGCAGTGCTGGACACCTCCTGCCGTCCCATCTCCTTCTACTCATTTACAACAGCTGTCAACATGGTCCTGCAAGCATGGAGCCCACCATCAAGCAGAAACATCTCAGGAATCTTTATTCAGCCCATCAGATCATTCTTCTCACCTGCATCCATTTGCCCTGTGCCAGCCACTTCTAACTCCCCCACAGCCAGCTCTCCAGGACACGTGATTTTATATTAACCAACACACATACATACATACATATATATATATATATATGGGGTGATATATTATTTATATCACCACAAAGAGCATTGTCACTGTGTATACAGGCATATTTCTTGACAAAGCTACACATTACACTTTGCAGATATTGGGCTGGCTCTCCAACTCTTCACCTGTTTGGTTTTTTTAACACCCAGTCAAACTCTGAGCAAAGATTAAATTAAACGTGAGATAACTTCAGGGTTTTTTCAAAACCAAGCAGTGATTTTTTTCATTGAGAGAAGGGCAGCCACCTCTGTAGTCAATGAGCTTGTAAATAACGTGGGAAAATTTAGTGCAATAGCAGAGGAAGTTTTAGGGGACTGCAATGCAATTTGTGAGTTGTGAGCTAATGGAGATCAGGCTGTAACACGCCTGTGCTTTTCTGCCTATGTTTCAACGACCTGTTTTGCATACATCCTCTTGTCTAATATTATTGTTCGCTGTAATATAATAATAATATTGTTTGCTGGTGACCACAGGAAAATACAAAAGCGAAAACACAAAAACAAAAAAAAGCCACAAAAGGACAGTACTGCGTATCAAAATGTAGTTCTAAATATACACAGGCAAAATGGAGAAAGATCAAACAAAATTGCAAAAAGAGGATGGAGGAAACAGATGCAAAATTATTTGGGCTGCTTAGCTGATAGGTATACCAGGGTCAAACAGGGGGTTTTGTGATTTAGGTCTAAGTGAATAAAGAATTATTCTATCAGTCCATTTCTCATATGTATATTTTATTGGTACTAAGTTTAAATGGGATTACTGGGATTACACCATTTCTCAAATCAGAAGAAAACCATTTCCAAAAAGGATAGTGTTATTTAATTAATATTCCCTATTTATTTTTGAGCAAACTATCTAACATCAGATATAATTTACCCCAAATGAGAAAAGAAATCAGTGGCATAGTTAGAAACAATCTCCCTGCTAGAGAGATGCCTGTAATAGACTATATACATACTGTCCATTTATGTTTCCAAATTGTAATTATGCAGGCTTCTTAGTCATAGCATCAATAATACAGATTAATACTCTACGCATGCATATGACCTCCACCCAAGAATTTCAGAGCGTATTTTTAGGGATTCATTTATTGAGCACTACGAGTCAGTCAACTTCATATGTGCAGAAACTGAAGATGCAAAGAACTGATGAAATTGAGTCATACGGGAATGCAGTGGCTGAGCCAGTAATAGAGCCAGGTCTCCTAATTCTCAGCACAAGCTTCCCTGTATAAAATGTTATCTGTTTTGTACAGATAATATATCTTCATTGCAGAACTGTTTATTTTATAAATAATAATTCAAAGACAAAAGAAGTGATATTTTACATAGTGTGTCAACTGTAGCAATGTCACTAAGCCTTCAAATACGGGGGCTTTTTTTTAAGATTCAATACTGTGAGGCAGAAATATTCTCATGTGTTTCCATGAGAACCATAAGTACTTTGTTGAAGTTATTACTGTATATTTTAATCTTTCTGAATGGAAACAAAACCATGAAAATATGGACTGAGAATACATAAAGCCTCAAAAATTACAAACAGATAGACAAATAGAGACAATATTTATAAAAACCTAAGGCTTTGCAAAGTCAGTCCTACAACTTTATTTCTACTACTGTTGTTGGCAACACAGTCTCAGTTGTGTTATACAAATAATGTAGGTAGGCAATAGCATTTTAAAATCTTCCCACTTGTGTTTTGTCCATTACAGAGTTGGCAGGTGTAGATTTTAACAAAGGAGAAACTCATCTCCTTGAAGCCCATGTTTTTAGAAGATTAGGTTGGGTAATCAAAGATGGACCCTTTCCTTAGAACAGGCAGACATACAATTGCAAAGAGCTTTGATTTGAGGTACCAAGGTATCATATATATTTTTTCACTCTCTGAATATAATTATCCACTAGAAAACTGAATTCAACAAAACAGCTCATATAGATGAGTTTGCAGCACATCTGTTCTTTTTTGATCTAAACAGAGCAAGAATCTTACTTGGTATCTTGACATAACAACTTCATCTTTGTATATGTAGTGAGAGCTTCCCTCTTATAAACAAACCTCTTCCTGTTGCCTTCATTTTCTTACGGTATCATCTATAGATCAGTGTATTTGTATTACATACTTTTGAATTTTCTTTTCCTCGTTTGCAACGTGCTCTGCTGACTTCAAATTGAAAAGAGCTAAAATGCTTCTAGGTGACACAGTAGTAGCAACTGAGACTGGTTTAGATTATCCATAATAATTTTTACAGACATATGTAGGTAAGCATATATGGGTACGTTTGTGGATGCATACTGCAATCTGATTTAGTAAAATAGTGTTTCATCAAGGCCTATGAGCCAATTGTAAAATTCCGGCTGACTTCAATGGGGTTTGGATTGCACCTGTATTATTCAAGGAATGAAAAACCTCACTAGCAAAAAACCCCTCACTTAGCCAAACCTAAGAGCTACTGCCCACCTTACCTGCAAGAGTAAACATACAGGAGGACATAGAATTAAGCAAAAGGAGTTTAGTTAAGCACAACCCAGAGTTGTTATGAGAACAAGCGGAGATTAAAATGATCACGATGGCTATACTTAAGGAGAAATAAATAAGTCTGTAGCCATTGGGGTCACCTGGAACACCCTTCTGAGAGAAGCTGTGAGATGAGACTTTATATGATGTGGTGCCACAGGATGCAGGAGGTGGACACACTGCTCTCGGGATGAGGCTCTGCTGCTGCTTAACTTGCCTCAGTTCTGTCCTGCTGCTTGAAGGGCTGCTTCTGCCTCTCCAGCCTGTCCCACTCCCACCTGCCTGGCATAAGGCTGGCCCTCTAATCCTGCCTATGGCAATAAGAACCTTATCCTTCATAGTCCAATCATTTCCACAGCCATAAGATGAAGAACTACAGGGTCTTCTAGACGCTGATGTGAGTCTACCCTGACCAAGCACTTCCAGACCTTTATGGGAATCGCAGCCAGAGCTTAGTGCTACTCACTTTTCCCACAGACTGGCCTCCAAAAAGGACAGACAGAAGGACCACCATAGTGCTTATGTTGGGAAGGAAAGGCCACACCTTCCCTCAGTGCCCTGTTACTCTGACACAGACTTTCACTCCTCTTATACAGCAAGAGCTCCTCTCTTGTAGGGAGGTTTCAGTCCACTGTAATTAGATTCCAAGGATTTAATCCCCTGGGAATGTAGCAATTACCATATACCTGACAAGTGCTAAATGCTGCATTCCGAGGGGATTATCACCTCTGGCTGAACAGAGAGAAAAGGGGAAGGGAAGAGAAATTTCCACTTCCCCATGGGGTGGGGAGTAGGATGAAAACTGCCTGATTTGCTGCAGCTGCTGGCTCTGGGTAGGGCAGGAGAGAGCAAGGCATCCAGGAGAAGGCATTCCTGAGAAGGACCAGACAAAATGTTTATCTCTAATAAAAAGTATACGGATAATGCTGCAGATGTGGGTCGCCCTTCTTGATTCTTGTGGTGCTTGCTCCAGCTGGTGTGTGTTTATAGAGGGATTCTTATTAATACTGTTGCTGCATAGAGCAAATGCACTGCAGAAAAAGTGAGATTAAGACAATTGCTTTAATAGACTTCAGAAATAAATCAGATTAAATCAAAATCATATGCACAAAATATAGTGTTGGCGAAGGAGAGATATTTATGTGGTGGTTTTGCACCCTGTGATACACAATTTATTATGGCTTGTTAAAAAGCACAGAGTTGGAATAAAACTTCTATTCTTTTGCATTAGCTTATCTCAGTCATTTACAAGATTCACAGTGATGTTGTGAGGGTATCCTTCATTGTTGAAAGACTGCTTGGGATCATGAGATATAAGGTATAATTGAAATGCATGCTAATAGTAGGATTTTAGATACCAACATCCACTCTGGCTGATCCTGAAGCATTTTGCAGGTTTAGCAAACTGGAATTAAGGGACAGCTTCTCTGCTGGTGTAACCAACATTCCTCTTAGTGAGATTATATCAGTCCAGATCCAAGGTAAAGGTCATCAAAGTAAAATAACTTGATTTTGATATGCAGTGAACACCCTGCTGTTGCAAAAACTCTTGCCGGGGCTCTGATGAGCAGCGTAGGGTAGGATCAGCTTTATGTCTCATGGCAGTGACAACACTTTGTCCTCAACGAGCATGCTGTACACTGGCTCAGTGCAGCTGGGGAGGGAGCCACCCACTGAACTACTTACGCTTCCTGCCACACCTCCGACCAAGTGCGTGGTACAGAGAAACTATCTGCCATGAGGCTATACTGCGCCGGTTATAGCAGCAACCCCACCTCAAGAGATATGGCTTGTCTGGGAAGTACCATGCTCTTCTCTTCTCCTAGAAGTGAAGAAGTACTGCCATATTTAAATACATTATATATGTATATATATTGTGTATGTATATACGTTACTGTGGAGAAGTGAGCACACAGAAAGGAAAATAAAACCAAAGTAATTCTAATGATGGGTGAGAGTCAATCAGGTCAGAGGGTGAGCAATTGCTGGAGACCAGGGACAGACTGAGCAGGAGAACCTTCACTGCCCGTGAAACCAACCTTGCACTAAATCCACTTATGGCACTGTAATTCAATCCTGTACTTCTAGTAAGGCTTAACCTATTTTAGGACACAAAGTTAAATTCGTCAATGTAGTTGTATTAAACCTGTATGTACTACTGTTAAAATTACTGCACAGCCCTGCAAACGCAGGCCTCTGGTGTGGAGGCACAGTAGTGGCTGACACCAGCACAGACCACCTGGTTTACTTGGGTTCACAATAGCATCAGTGATAACGGAGGAGGGATGTGGTCCTCACCCATCTGCTACACTAGCAGGAGCCCTGCCATACAGACAGCAGCACTGGGAAGAGTGTGACACCCTGCTACAACATTTTTATGCTTTATGGGAGAAAACCCAGGATTGCATATGCAGATGCTTGTATGCCAAGAGCATATATGGATGCTGAAATAGAATTTTTAAGATTTCAGGAAAATAAGCCAAGCTTTTTGTTGGTCTTTCATGAAGGCCATGGTCATGTGTATTTCCATTTAATGCCAGCTAGATCCATAAAGGGTTTATCATATGACACCATCTGCATTCTTCATCACATATAAATCCATTGTCTGATTGAAATAAATCAAGTGCAGGGTGTGGTGTCTGTGCATTTCCTAACTCATTAGCAAGACTTTTAAGATTACTCCTGTCTTTCAGTAGCATGGTAAACCTGTTGAAATGAACAAAAAGCAAATAGTTATTAATTGGCTAACTGTAATATGGCACTTGGATTTCTTGAAAATCTCACCTACTAGGACAAAACCGTGGATAGTAATGGCACTGTGTGCTTCTAACTCTTATAGCTCTTCTGAAAATTGGACTCAGAGGTGCTAATGCAATTTCCATTAATGTTTCCAGTGATGTCTCTGTTCCATATGTCCTGGGACACCACCTGCTAATTCTTCTCTCTGTTAGTGCCTTACCAAGTCACCAAGTCACTGTACTTAGGGCTGATGCCAGCATTGATAAGGCAGACAGTTGCCAAATGTGATAGGAAGGAATAGGATGCAAAACAGGGAAAATAGTCTATAAGATGTACCTGTGTCAGACCAAAGGAAGGCACGTCAACACTGCTTCACCCCAGGAGGAGTTGACATTTCTGCTGACACTGTCATTCCTACCCTTTTTAGGCACCCAGGAATAACAAGCCAAATCATTCCCCACGCTCCCCTTGTCTCCTCAATCCAGTTCCACCCATATTTGCTAGAAAAGCATCCTGACCTTGGCCAAACTTGTGGTCCTTTATTCCTGAAGCAACAAATTTCAGGGTAGTGGATGTTCCTGGCCAGCTTTGAGGCAATTTTGGTTCTTTTGACAGTTATCCTGGAACACAATCCTGAGATTTACCTGCTTACTTACCCCCATCACCTCCCTGCAGTCAGCAGGGTAGGTCAGACCCCTCTGCCCTTTTGAAATCTCAGCCGTGTCTCTAACTGCATGTGAAATCTTGTCACTGTTGAAATCATTCTGAAACCTTCTACTGCCTTCAGTACAGTGAGAGTTCGCTTCTTAGCTGAGAAAAAATTTTTGAAAAGGTAGGAAGAGCCTATTGACAAGTTAATCCTCTCAGTGGCTCTGGGCTGACATTAAAACTGTTGCAACCAAACCCAACCAGCTAATGACACCAAGTTAAAAACCTGTTCTTGTCTTTGCAAGCTGTCACGAGGCTTTGTCTTCAAATGGGTAAAGAAACTGTATGCTCTGCAAGTGAATGAGACACATGCATGTGATCAGGCTGATCAGAGCATGCAAAACACATTAGAACAAAACATACACTGAGGTCAAAGCAACAAAAAAATGAAAGCGTTCTGTGTTCCTTATTTGCTTGACTCATTGGATATATGGTTATATACGTGCCTGAACCAGGTTTGGCTTATTTGCCTTCCATGCTATGAAGTTGCATGAAATTACCTATAGTGTTCCAATTGGCACCTGTTCTGCAGTAATTCTGAATTAATGTACTAGCTAAAGCCTCAAAGGGATGAACAAGAATGTTAGCTGAAAACTAGTTGCTTCTAATTGTCATGAAAACAAATGTCAAAAGAACATGTGTTTCTACTTAGCTAACTCTGCTTACTAGGTTTGAAGCTGTTTTGTGTTAGTTTCTACCATTTAAATTAAATGTTTTGTCTCTAACATACTTGATGTGGCTTTAAGAAGCTGTGCTCTCCTCCCCCCCCATCCCCCTTATGAATCTTAATGTTTGGCTGGATTTGTTTGTAACATCAGACAAAAGACTGGCAGGCTGTGCCAGAGTGACAGATTTTATGTTGAAACAAAGCAAAGCCAAAAAAAAATCAAGTAGAGGTCATTAAAACCCAAACTTTTCAATGAAAGAAATACTGTAATGGCATAGTAATACTTTGGGGTTTAGGAATTCTTTTAATTCCTGAAAGAGCTATTTTGCACTGCCCCTCCTCCACTTCATCTCTGTGAATCTGCTGTGTTGCAGAATGAGTCAGCTCTGGAATATCCAAACTCCACAGCTGTGCATTAGCATTTGGGAAGAGTATCACTGGGAGTTCATATTTTACATGTGGAAGCCATGACGCTCTTTTTCAAGCCACAGAGAAAGAATGGTTCAAAACACAACACGTATAGATACAGCAATTGCCCTTCAGCAGCACTAAAGCAACTTTATAAAGCAAGTTTTCTACGGATTTCCTTGAGGCAACAGCATGGCCCATGGTGGAGGTAGCACAAGCAGAGCAGGGGCTGTTAAATTTTTTTCTGTACAGCACAACTCAATATTTGATATCTTAAAAAGTAGATGTCTGCACTATTTTCTTTTTTCTTTTTTTTTTTCCTTCCTTTTTTTTCCTATAACTTGTTCCTTGATGCCATCTCATTACAAAAGGAACACTGCATCTTTGTTTCCTAAGGAATGGAAGATCAACTTCAGTTCTTTCCATTACAAATGTATTATTAGAAAAGAAAAATAAAGCCTGCTAATCAGAGCACTTCACTGGAGCTTGGCAGTGGAGTTACGATGACACCTTAAATCAGCAGTTCCCAAGATGAGCCTGTGACCCAGCTGGGTTCATGACCTGGAAGTGCGGAAGGAAATGGGCCCGCAAGCCCGGAACAGGAATCACAAGCTGAAAGCTTGGAAACTACCATTTTGCATAAAAAACACTGACAATTACACTTTTTACCTCAAGGAGAATTCCATCACCAGCAAAGACCTGGGAATGGCAGCAAGACTGTGAGTGAAGCCAGGTCTCTGGGAAAGGAGTGGGACACAGGAGCTACCAGGGGAGCCTGGAGGCCATTCTGGGGGTAGACAGGGCTCTCTGGGGGGCTGAGCGATGGCTGGGTCAGGGTCTGCTGCTCCCCAGCTGGAGCAGCTCCTTGGGAGCCACAGCCAGCATGGGCCAGGACAGTGAGGAGCACGTGTCTCCCAGCCATGTCACCCATGGTGACCAGGGGCGAGGAAGGCAGGGACGATGTTTGACTATCCGGCTGACATCTGGGCTGCATCTGTCCCTGCTTACAGAAGCATGTTTTGGAAATACAGGCTCACAAACATGACTTCATTTATGCAACCTGTGCTGTGCCTGCAGAGGCACAAGTCCTCCTCCCATGTGCTGATGGGATGTTCTTTTCTTATGGGCTTCAAAGTAAGTTGTCATGTTGGTGTAAAATTAAGCTGCACTTAATGGGTGAATGCTGATTTACACCAGTGGAGGATACAGCAAATTCACTTGTTAAGTATAGGTTATTAAGTTTTACAAATATATTAAGATGTTCTGCACCCAGTTTGAGTTTGGAAGTGAGGAACCTGCTTCTCACTGAGCTGTGAGCTGCCAGGGCGCCCACAGCAAACGCACATTTCTGGTTTAGTTTGCTCAAACACAGATGTATTTGTGCAAAAGCCCCTCTCAAGTAATCTGCAGGAAGGCAGGGAGGATCGTATTTTGCACGAGGGAATAGACCAACTTCAGTACAATTGTTATGTTGGGGAATAATTAAGTTTCTTAGAGACTGCTCTATAGCTGCTTTTCTTTAAGGACTGACACCATCCTGCCCCGCACAGTACTTCTGCAGCACTGGAGATTTTAGTTTAGCAGGAATTCTCTACCTCTAATTTGAACTCTGTTAAGTGTTCATTAGTATAGTGCAAAACTGTGTACAAAACACTTCATTTACTGGATAACCACACTGTAAACGTTTTGCCTGGATTGTGATGGATGAGAAGATCTCTTCACAGCATTACTTACAACGGAATGCCCAGTGAGTAATCTGTACAAGTAAAAGCTGCACCATTGTGCACATAGCCATGGTAAGGCAATCCTTAAGATGAGATATTTGACATATGTCATTTTAAAGAATGGCAAGTAAAAAGGGAAGACTTGGTGTCTGAGGAGGCAGAAAAGCCGTCGTCTATTAAATTACACAGGTGAGAACAGCAATTTTCTTTACACCTTTGATGGCATGAGTAATATGGCAAATGTCAGTTGGATTTATTGAGATCTGCAGAGAATGTATTTGTCTTACAAAAGGAAGAGGATTTAACTTACACATCTAATTTTTCACAAGGCTTTGGAAGCCATTTTAAAAGTGGAATAAGTATCTCTGTAGTCTTTTTCCAGTCTCTTCTTTTTATACTCCTCCTCCCTCCTTGAATCTGGCACTTATCCCAAAATTCACACCATGTTCAGGAGAGGGAAAACAGGAAAACACTAACTCTGTATAATTTGAATAAATGAGCTCTACATATATTGCCACTTTTAGTTCAAATTATGCAAAATACCAAGATAAATGAGACTGAGCATAAAAGCCCCTTAGTGTGTAATTATAAATACTAAAATGGTGTAGTTTTCCCAAACAAGAACCTTTTTTTTTTTTTTAATTTGCATACTCTGTCGACTTTTGACCTGCAATAAAAATGTAACACAAGTTGGTAAGTGACTGAGTCAGAACAGGACCTTCTGTTTGCATGATTCCTCCTGCCTTCTAGAGTTTCAGTCTTTAGCAATTTGCTTAGATTTATAGTCATCAGCTACAGTGTGTAACCAAAAGCTCTTGTCTTTAAACATGTAAACTGTTACATTAAAATGCCTGGGCTTCAGGATATACAGAAACTCCATGGGTCAAATTATGGATAATAAGTATGGATCAAACGTCAAGATCCTTTCGGCTTGAATGTGTTTTTTTCAGGCACAGCTGTAATAAACAAGCAGGATGCCTCCTGCAGCACTTGGCTTCCAGATGTGTGCCCGGTGCAGTATCTGTTCGGGGACGGAGCTCGCTTACAGCTCCAATGAGCAGCACGAGGAACGAGAAAACAGTAACAGGATAAAATCAGGACTAAAGTTTTTACTCAGCCTCTACTCCAGCTGGTTTCTCCTCCCTTCTAATTCTGTTTCTATTCTGATTTCTAAACTATATGAGTTGTCATTAGAGAAATGGGACCCAGATATTTCAGCGTTTCAAGGTAATTACTCAGGATACAGACGTTTTCTGGCTATTAATCTGCCCAGACAAAAATGCCTCTATGTTTTCAAAGCATCATACAACTGTTGATAACTTTTACAGGCATTACATTAGAAAATACTCTGAAGATCGAACACCAGTTCTTTTTGCCTGAATTGTGTTTGCTAAAAAACACTGGAATTGTCAACCTGGTATTTTTATCGGGGAGTCCCTACACTTGGCTTTACTGTGCACCTGGAGCCTGCAGAGGAGCAAGGAGGACTTAGCCTGGATGGGCAGACCAAGCTGTGGCTCCCAGCCATGTGCCTGGCCATGGCCACATGGAAATCTCAGCAGCTGCTAATTCCTGAACCACCCTGGTTTTCAGAAGGCCGTTTTAAGGAAAATAATATTTTCTAATGAAAACAATGCAGTAAATTCAGCAATCAGAACAGATAGGAGGTAGTCAGGTTTGACTGGACCTGGAGATAACTGTATTTTGTCTCTTCTGATGAAGGAGAAATTCTGTTGCAGACCTGGCTCCCATCTCACTGTTCTATAATCTTCCAGTTAGTTTCAAAGCATTTATTCAACTCCTGACACACTTACCCATATTTACACCAAAATATGAAGGCTTTGGGTAACACAAAAATTAAACAACCAGTTCTCCTTACATTTCTCCAATCTCTCTCCCTTGTTTGAGTAAGCCCTTAATCATGCAAAGAGCTCTGGCTATTGACCTCAGTGGGACCTTTTCAATAATAAAAGACCCCATGGGCCCAAAGGTAGCAATGCTGGATCTACTTCCAGTTCATATTTTAAAATTATATATACATGTATGTTGTGTGTATATATATATATATATATGTAATTTAGCCAGACTCTGGGAACCACAGAAATGAAAGGGGGAAGGGGAAAGATGCTACAACAGTAGATGATCACTACTTAGTGTATTTTCAGTCCAACCACTGAGTCAATACTCTTTCAATCCTAATAAGGCCATTTTGCTTTCCCAGGCTGAGTTTAGCTTTCAGACTACAGAACTGCCCTAAGGACTCTGCCTTTGAAAAGCAACGTGGACATCAGCAAGTCATTGGTCCTGGAGCTAGGAATTCCTGTCATGGAATACAATGGCTACAATCTGGACAGGGCTCCAATGTCTACCCCTTTGAGGTGTCCATCCTTTGTGAAAATGAGGGATGAAGCGTGGGACAATGGATGGAGGGTCTGTTGTTGTGCCCCATGGCCAGGTGTATGCCAGCTTTTCTCTCCCCATGTATGGAAAACTCAGGAAAGCACCAGCACTCGGTGCCTTCACTCTGCTGCAAGAGCAGATTCCTTGATAAGGGAAGCTTAATGTGAAGCAACCCTCGAAGTTACTGGACTAATCATATTTCTGGTTCATTTCCACAATTACAGAAGAGGTCAAGTGGATCCTTCATTTTAATGAGTTGACTAGAATCTGGCAGTGTGTTGTTATGAGGCAGATAATTTGTAAAAGTGGTGTGTGGTTTAGATCACATCTTCATTCCACGTTGAATGGTAATAAACAAGTACCTTTCTGTGGAAATGCTGCCTCTTTTAAAATGTCTGTTAATTTAGGTTCTATTATTACACATTATGGTTGTTGTCTGGTCTGCCTGCACACTAGTTTCATTCTCTGTATTCTAATTTTAACTGATTATAACTGAACTCCATACGCTCGCTTACAAATAAATCTTCTACTGACAGACTTTGCTTCTGAAGGTCTGAAGAAGAGCATAATTAACAGCATTAAACACATATCAAAGGTTGTATATAAAGCTTGGCCATTGCTGTGTCTTCCCTAAAAATAAAACTTGGATGAAAATGTAAAACATCAGCGTATACTCCCGGGATTATCAAAGGCGTATTGCACCAAGGGGAAACGGAGCAGAGATACACATGACCTTTAAACAGACTTGCTCGTGCTTTTTGGCTTACTTCAAACATTTCTTAAGGGGACTAGAGAGAGTCATTAAGAAAGAGGGGGGAGGGGCGGCATTAAGATTGTTTAAATTGCTTTTTTTCTTGATTCCAAATTGTCTTTCTCTAGTGAATCCTAACTTTGTTACTTATATTGCATTTCAGGCAGTGCAATTACATTCTTACCTTGAACAAAGAATGAACTTTGGACAGTATTTTGAAGGGTTTACAGATAAAGTAAACAGCTTTGTTGCATAAAACATACACATCTGAGGCAGAACTTCCTTCTTCCCAGATTAGACACATTCATGTAATTTAATTTGTAGGCTTCTTCAGCTGCTGTTTGAAAATGTTTCTTTCCTGTTTGATTCACAAACAAAACCCCACACAATTGTTAAACTTTGGTGATTCTGTTAAAGTGCCATCAAATGCTGTCTTTATCAGTTCATGTATTTAATATGGGCTTTCAGTTTCAGCTTGAACTGCTTGTCTTTGTTCGGGCTGGATTAAATCCAGATAGGTTATCTAGTTTAGTTATTACTGTATTATTCAAGCCGTGCTTAACTGTGTGTTTTACATTCAAGTATATAAACAGAGAGGGGAGGAAGTTTACTAATTTTAAGTCTTCATTTACAAAAATCAGAACATTTTTACATACTCAAGTTAAAAATTAACAAATCAGAATGTTGGACTTTTAACTCACTAGTCAGAGGCAACAAAAGGTTGGAATATATTTTAACTACAGGATTGGAAATGTATGTGAAAATACGATGGCTGCTTCCAGATGTAATACTTCAAAGATGCCACATTTATTAGAGTTGACTTAGGTCCTACTGCAAACACCTCTGAGAGACCTGTCACCTTCACGTCCCCAGGTACTGCACATGGCTCACAGAGCTAATGCAGTTTACGAGGAAGGGTCTGCAGACATTTGCAAATAACATTTGGTTTTTGCATTCAGTGTTGTGCCCCGTTTCATTTGCTATTTGTGAGCACTGGCATGAATGAGTTTTTTATTAGCAAGGATATTAGGGGATGGGGAGAGAGTGTGGTTGTGTCTATAACTGACTGCTGCCAAGTATATTTGGTACTTGCTATTTATCATACTTTCACACTTTAATTATCCAAACAGGCTCCAAAAAAGAGGCATGTCATATGATCTAGGTCCTAGAGGACCGATTGTACATACCAAATAATGAGTAGAGAAGGGAAAAGCTTGCCAACAATTAGTTGGTTGAATTTGGTTTGAATAAATAGCTGGTTAATGTCTAGATGGTGATTTGGATTCTGCATCTGCATGTGACCAAAGAAAAGACTCCAGAACAGCACTCTTCTGTGCTGCAACCTCTGGGAGCAGAGGCAGAGGACTAAACAACCTCCCACCTTATGTTTTAATGTGCTCTATCTGTATTAGTCTAAACAATTGGGGATGCCATTCCCAAGTGTTCAGAAGTCAGGACATCCTTCACCCTCAGACCCCCAGCTGGCTTAGCAATCATAAGGTTCTTAGAAAATACAACAATTATTAATTTACTTTTAAGCTGTTTCGCCAAATGCAGATCTCAATATTAACTTTCCTCTGAAATAACAAATGCAGATAACCTTTTTTTTTTTTTTTCTTAATTAGGGATGTAAAATTTTACACTTAATCATGAGACTGATAGATGGAGCTTGAAAAACAAAACAAAACAAACTATTAAAAAAATAATGTCCAGGACTTAACCAAGCGTTGCAAAAGGGACAGGTAGAGGGAGAGCATCTCCCAGCAGCTTCCCCCGGGCTCTGCCAGGCTGGAGCTGGCTGCCTGCTGACGCCTGCCTGTGCCACTGCCAGTCAGCACGATTATTATCTGCATTGCACAGGGTAAGCAAACTGAGTCACTGAGTTAAGATCAGAACATGTGAGTTTTGGCTTACTGCTCTATCTGCAGCCTCCTAGACTATGCCAGACTATCTACCGCTTCCTATAACTGCATATACAAATAATACCAGGCTTTGGCACAAATCAAAACTTGCTGCTTGGGTCTGGAGGTGACTTTTTACAGTTTGTCCTTATTCCTGTACTAAACTGAAAGAAACCCCTGTGCTGGATGACATCCGAGGCCAGTCAAAGGTCCAAGTGGTAAAATTATTGTGCTGTGATACCAAACTTCTCCAACATGAGCTGAGTTCCCAGACATTTCTCCAAGTTGGACTTTTACAGAAGTTAGCTTTTGGTATCATAGTGACAGATACTATATAAAAACATGAAGAAGTCAGAAGAGGACACAGAATTTTAGGGCACTGCTAAACCTCATAATTCTCATACTTCAGGCATCTGGCAGAAATAATCGTATGGTGTGCAGAGGGCAAGCTGGAATGTTGGCCAGTACTAATGCTATTTTTAGGCATATTAAGACCCAATCGTTTGCTACCAAAATTAGTGGGAGACTCATCCTGAGTGCCCCACCGTGCTCAGAGATCAAAAGCGGCTCTGGGTTTCCTTCAGAAAGGTCCACCCTTTCTCCCTCCCCCCAAGTCTTAATTAGGTCTCTCTCTTTCTCTCTCCTCCAGTCGCAGTTGTTCCAAATTTGCTGACCTCATGTAATTCCTAATTTGACAAGCTGGCTTTTTTTTTTTTTTTTTTTTTTTTTTGGCTATTTTTGTCACAACAAGTTCAAAACAGAACAGCCTGTCTTCAGAAGCCTCCATTCATAGGAATGTTGGGACATTTCATGCAACACAACACTGCCACAGAGGAAACCCAGCTTTGTCTCTATGAAAATAAATGCTTGCAAAAGCAGCAAAACAACAGGAGGGGAAGCTGCTTTCTTTTTGTTCCAAACAATTTTGCCAAGAGCATACACACACACACACACACAAAAGCACCTTGGGGAAACAAAAGATGAACTTGTTAATAAGAGATAAGTTACTGGCCTTGCATTTCAGAGGAAAACAGATTCTTGGATGCCTTTTATTTATATAGCTCAAATATTTCCACCTAAAGTATGTGCTGTTTAAGAATCAAACATTGGATGGCGGGAATTACTAGAATGCTGATGTGTTGTTTTGGATTTTTTAAGTGAGAAGTGCTGTTTGTTTTGGAATTTGTTTTGAAGTGATTTTTTTTTTTTTTTTTTTTTTACAACCAGAACTAGCCAGTGTCTTGATCTTTTAATTCTTTTGCTTTGTTTGGCACTACTAATATCCTTGTTTTCCTACTAACATTATTCCTTTTTCCTAAGTTAGTTGCTTGGTGACTGCTATTATTCTCTATGTAGCTCAGAGTTCAAGAGCATTTTTACTACTGCCCTTTACGAAAACAAAATCAGTCAGCAAATTTCTGGAAACCTTTTTTTTTCCCCCTACTATATCAAAAGTAATCAATGCTTTTACCCAGCCAACTCGCTTTATGGCAGGAGACCCAGTCCTGCTTGATCAAAGGCTACCAGTGAAATGTTCTGGATTTTTTGCTAAAACTTACTGGGGAAAAAAATTGGAAGACAAAGACCTGTTTGAGCAGAAGAAACATGCAATCGATCCATCAACTGTGTCAGCACGGTTACATCACTGATTTGTCAGTACCTACAGTAGCTATATTAGCAAAAGTCAGCAGTTGAAGCAGCAGAAACTTATATAGTAACAACTTGTCCTGAATTCAGCTTATAATAGCCCAGTCAGAAGGAGAATCACTGTACACAACCCACGCAGAGCGACTTCACCCCAGCATGGTTGGTTCCCCCCTAGAGCTTAGAGCGCTGGTACTGGCGAACCAAAGTGGTAAACTGAGACGCTTGTGCTGGTATGAAAGCTGCACACGAGGCAGACCTGGTCACATCAAAGTCAATATAGCCCATCAAAGTCAATATATGTGCTAATTTTAAAAAATACTTAGTAGGATCTTCAGGATATAGGCAGATGCTGAGAAGTTGGGACAGCAACATTTGAACTTATCAGGGTTTACACAGCCAATGCTTTTATTATCAGCTCTTTAGCTCCTGCATCTAGTGTCCCCATGAGTCTTTCAGGAGGGAACCAGCTACCATTACACCGAGGAATGCAACATTTTGTATTGTTTTCCATGCCTGAGAGAGTGCCCACAGGACTTACTGTATTTACTGGAGTTATACTGCTAAAGAGGATAGATGGCATAATAGGAACCCAAGGCAAATCTGAAACCACATTTCCCTTTAACAAATAGGGCAGGAACTGCTGGATAGCCCTGAAGTTTCCACGGGAATTTTATTGGAACTAGATAGGATGATTCATAGAAAGAAAAATGTAGTTGTCTCTCTTTCAGCGCCTCTTTCCATGCAGAATAGATCTAGCTTAACACTGGTAAGCAAGAACATTTGAACCTTGTAATTGCTTATGTTCTGGCTCTATTTTTTCCCTTATCCACTTGTACAGAAGATAAAAACAATAAACAGAAAATGTACCGCACGAGAGGAATGCTGATTTCATCTTGCCACTTAAGTAATAACAATCTGCTCTGATTTAATGATCAGTGAATAAATGACAACTAGTTGCATCTCTGCAGTGCTACAAACCCAAACAAGTTTTGTATTGTATTTTGACTTTGAAATTGTGCCCAGTTTCTGTTCAAATTCTTCTAGTAAAATGAACAGATTTTTGTATTATTTCCAATCTGCTTAGATTTATTTGTGAAAACATTTTTTAATTCCAAAATGTAAGCACATTATATTTTACAGTTCTGTGAGTCTGCAAATTGCAAATAATGTAACCCATTGGTGTCATGAAGCCACAAAGGAAGATTAAATCCTCTGAAATAAGACTTCAGAATACTATAGTATTCTACAGTATATAGAACATACTTTGCTTCTTTTGCTGTAAAAGTAAGCTTCTCCCGGTTTTCCTTCCAACATTGTTCTGGAACCTGCTAAACCTCATAAATCAAAGGCCATAATAGCTCTGTAACTCACTGACACTGTGGTATGTTCTTGATTGTTTGTTTTGTTTCTTCCTGCTCCTGAGGAGAACGTTTTATTAATGCTTTTAACAAATAGGTGAATACTTAATGGCTGATCTCTTCTTTTTTTTTTTCCCCCCAGTCACAGAATTGCAGGTACTTGTAGCAATACAGTTTATTCTCATGAGCCAGAATTACAGTTTTGGCCCCTTGGAACAAACCTGAAACCTGAGTGTTGTTTATAACAAACAGATATCTTAATCAGGAGCTTTATGACCTTCTGAATACAACATAATAATACAACATTCTACTTGACTAGAGGGATTTTTCAGTTGGTTCCCATGAGTCAGCTAGGATATGCTCAAGTCCATCCAAATTTTCCAACTAACCCCACTGGACCTGCACTTAAGACAGACCCAAGGATGCTCCAGTTTCTCCTGTGGATAGGAGGAGCACCTTCTCCTGTGGATAGCAGCTGCACCTAATCCAGTTTCCATCACACAGGCCATCCACCCTTTACAGTGTCATTCCCTAAACCAGAAAGAGAAGAAACCTAGAGGCAGCCTGAACCCTTTCGGTCATCTGGACAATACAGGCAGTGGTGTGGCTGATGTAGGTGCTCTGTGCCTCCTTGGTCTCTAGGTCAGGCTTTTAAAAAAAGCACCGTCACATCCCTCGGGTTAGGAGTTCTGAAGGCAAAAATAGCCACAATTTCCCAAATCATGGCTGCACATCAGATAAAGCCATATAAAGAGAGGTGATACTGCTCTGATGGCCAAACAGTCTATCTATACGAAGCCAAGTTTTGCTCTTTATTGTAGCTACTAGTGTTCTACTCTAAAAGCAAAGGTGCAGCAAAGAGTTTGTGTTATGGGCTGCCACATGTAAGAACTGAGCTCACAGAGGAGACTGTTGTGGACATGTATTTTAGCTAGCCCAAGTAAATAGTACAGCTAAGGTGGCATAAATTTTATAGAATTTACCAGTCTGCACATAGGAGCACTGTGGACATCTATTTAGAAGATTTCACATCACACGTCCTAGCTGTACGGTAGAAAATATTCTTAAGTATAAATGTAAATTCATATTAAACTCTTTGTTTCTTGGCAAAAGATCCATCTAGTGTCAAGTTTTCCTACAATGTTTTGATTTGCTAGTTGAGCCTGATTTACTAAAGTGTTTTGGAAAACTTGCATAAAAAAAAAAAAAAAAAAAAAGATTTTTGCCAAATGAACATAATCTTCAGCATTTGATATTTGAAATCAGTGAGCAGTTATTTTGCTCAATCACCAACATTTTATTAAAAAATGACGTGGCAGTTAGCAACTTTGGTAAGCCCCGTGCTTCAGGAGCATGTGATTACCCCAGACTGTCAGCTTCCCTGTATAATATAAAGCAAGTCTCTAGCCCTCGGAGCAGCTGGAAAATTATGAACCAGGTGGGTTCAAGATATAAAAAGACAATAAAAATATCTCAGTTTTATAATTTTGTCACAATTCTGGCAGGCCTGAATCCTTGAGTTTGCACTACTGGAACAAAGTCACCTAAACCCTTTTCTGTTTGCCCTCTGGGAGCTTTATCCAAAGTCCATTAAAATCCAAAGGAGCTGATTTCATTGACTTTTCTAGACTTCAGGGGATGATTAAAACCCCAAATGTGCACAAAAGTTCCAGGGCCAGGGGAGAAATCCTGTCCCCCATGCCTTTGGTGCAGGCGGTTTTCTACCTGGTGTGTGAGTGCTACTCTGAACAGGAACACCTTTTCTGAGCTGGGGCTAAAGTGCACTAATCTCTCTGACACGGATACTAATGTGTGCCAGTTTTAGAAACTTTGAACTTTTTCTCCAAACATTTATTACCTAGCTCGATCATACATATGTTCGCAGAAAGCAAAAGAGAGATGGGATACAAGTAGAGCCAAAGGGAACGTGTTCAAAAATTTCAGCAAATATTAACAGAACGTTTTTATTTATTTGCAGTTCCTGTCTGTCTTGAGCATTAGCAGCAATAATCAAGAGAAATTTCAAGCACAGTCAGCTCATGATATCATATCTACTTACTGTAGTGTTTATTTTTCCCCATCCTTCCCAGCTTAGATTAATTGCTCTAGTATATAGATTTAAAATGGACTTTAAATTATGCTTTGCCAACAAAATCACTATTTAAGGCAGTTCTGTTACCTGTGCTCCGTTTTCTTCCAGTTTGCCTGAAAAGAAACTGAAAATAAGCAAACTTTTTAAACACCACCTTGTATAATACCAAGAATGGGAAATTATCTCAGCAGTTCCAGCATACTGTTTTCATAATTGGATGTTTTCAGCATTTCAAATATGTTCTTAAGTAGGATGAGTTTTGCTTTTTTTTTAATCTTCCTGCCATATTTGGTGCATAATTTGGTGCCTGCTAAACACAGCTTTGTATTGATTGGTCGTATTGCTGCTTGCAAACTTACTGTTTAGCCACATCTGTTATTTTTCATATACATTGCTAATCTCCCATAATTAACTCATGGGAGGCCTGATTTTCTCAGACTTCAGGATTTAACAGGGTCTGTTCCCTATCTTAGCAGAGGTGCTCAGTGCCACTCAAGTCTGCATCCTAAGAGGGGTACGTTTTGTTCAAAGAGGTCTTATTAGTTAAGAAACACTGTAATTGGGTTTATTGGAACTGATCCTAAAATTGTATATAATCAGATGTGATTAATCTTTTGATACACCCATGTGTGCAGTATCTGAAGACTAATGATAACCTACTCAATGTTATTACAAATAACAAAGTATGGATCATTTGGAAGAGGAATCCTTCACCCCAATCTGTGCAAATTAGCCTTTTTCATATAAAATAGACTAGACTTTTATGGACCCAAAGATGGATAGTCTCACCCAACAGCCGCAACTACTCATAAAAATAGGGGTTTTGTCTAAGGAGGAGTTGCTGTGGCTTTGTGAGTAGGATTTTCCACTGCCATAAAGAAGTCTTTCTTGCTTGATCTGGCTTGGGAATTATTCCTGCCTCACACAAAACCCCACAAGAGTGTCAGATCTCACAAACCACAAAACTCAAATTTCAGGGTGCTCAGGAGCCCTGAACTGCCTCACAGGCCCTTGATGATCACCTTGAAAGGTGCTAAAGTTTTCAAGAAAGGCCAAATTGCTCATTTCTTTAAGGCTAGACCTGATCTACTGCCATGGCACACCTCTCTAATGCAAGTCTCTGCTGTGCACAACAGTTATAACTACTTCACACATCACACAGCAGTAGTCTTTATATCAATACAGCACCTTACTTTGACAGATACTGTCTGTATCTTTGCAAAAGGAACTGTTCAGACTTGCTATATAGTGTCAAGTCCTAATATTTAATTGCTGTTATTAACACAGTTAGATTAAAAATAATGTAGAAGATACTCTGCAGACATACATATTCATAGCTCCACCGAGTCCTAACAAATGATACTTGTTTACATCAGCCCAGGGAATCAATAATCCAATGTAATAAACTATTTTCTACAAAACAACTTGATGTGAGCACCCTACAACACAGCAGAAACCAGGAAGAAAGCATGTACAGCAAAACCTCCTACAGATTCCTCCAGATCAGGAATAAAGCCAGCCCCTTCCTCCACTGCCAAGAAAGTCTGCTTTTTGGTAAGACTGGTGTTTCAACAAGCTAGACCAGGTAGTTTAAGCAGAAAGAAATTTCTTTGCTTTTGGGAATTCTCTTCTCAGCATTGAAGGATCAAGCAGACTCCCAAAGGGCACTGGACAAGGTCTTAGACAATTACGAGTCAAATGAGCCAAAATGTTTTCACCCTGAGAAACAGGAGCTGACAAAGACAGCAAAGGGAAGAACAGGAGCCAGGAGGGTCACCTGGGTGTACAGAGTGAACCAACAAGAAACAGCACTTGTCTCCAGTGTGTCTCCAGCTCCTTTCTCCAGTGCGTCTCTGCCCCCGTGCTCCAGCACAGGCCAGGTCACAAAGACTTATTGTATCTATTCTTTTAACCCACAAACATGCAAAGGCATATGAGCAAACAAGCTTTCATTTGGATGCAATGCCTGCTTTCCTTTTGGAAAATTAGGAAATGATCCAGTATGTTGCAACAGCTGGAGCTGGAACAGGAAGAGAGGACGGTGAGTCGTGTCTCCCAGCATAATGAGCAAGCAATGCATCACGGTGACGTACGTGATTTGCAGATGTGAGACTGCCAAGTGTTCAGACGTGGCTTTCTCCAGTACTGACTGGTAGATACCATCCAATTTATTAATGAAAATCTAGATTTTTTTGCTAAGGACTGTGTTCTTCCTAACAATAGCATGGGTCTACTGTACTGATTACGGCTCAAGTTTTCTCACATCTGTGAGGAATGCTTAGATATGCAAGTTTAAAAATAAAAAATATCACTCTGGGCAGGATTTTAACATTTTTGAGGGAGTGTGGGAAGATGGGTGGGTGGATAAGATAGTAATCAGTTGAATAAACTCATCTGAACTTTGAAAGTTAAACTTCAAGCTATACAGGAAGATTTGCATGGTGGGACATAAAAAAAGAGTTTAATCATGCCTGGCATGATTTGATTTTATTAAGCTGTACTAATATAAATGCACTTTTACGCAATCATTTTTATGAGATATCCAAATGCTATAAAAACATATCAATGACTTAATAATATGCTTGAGAATTCAACAGGCATAATTGATAGACAGGAAACTAAGGAACAGAAGGCATCAGTTAAGCAGGACAATGCATGAGCAAATGCCACTTTGGGGGCTTAAGTTAATGAAATTTGTCTTACGGGTTACCACCAAAGGAGGAGGAAGCATTTCCTTCCCAATCTAAATGTCATTACAGAACTTAAATACGTACTAACAAAACATAATATTTTGATGTGATAAGGCATGTTTCCCTTTGTTACACATTTTGCATATAAGTATGCACTGCGTTTGTGCATTCAGATGCTTATGCTATATTTAGCAGGCTCTTTTATCATACACTCTTTTCTGCCTCTTTCCACACAAAGATTCAAAGCAACATCTTTCCATAGCATGTAAAGAAGTAACTAATGATATGCTATCGAGGAAGAAGTGTTCTCCTAGAGGAGACAGTTTCCTTTCAGAGACACTAAAACAAAACGTCTATTGAATTCTTGCTCATAGCTTCACATCGTTGCTTTTCTTTTTTTTTTTTTTTTCACAACGCTTACAGTTGCACATGCTGATATGAGATTGTGCAACACTGTAGTATTTTCACATTAACTCTGACATTTATGCCTGGAAACTGGGGAGATAAAATTTCTAACCAAAGTATTTAGAACACAACTTAGTAGGTCACTTCTTAGTAAGGATTTCTTTGTTTCAAAGAAATTTGGTCTGAGTTTGGTCTTGGAACTCCATGTATGCTACAGTTCATTTCACCACATGCATATAAATTTATTATTGAGGATGCATCCCTGCCACTGACACATAGTCAGGATGGGTAAAACAAAATATTCCAGGAATCCTAAACATTCCATAGAAAGATAGGGTAAAGGAGGTTTTCTAATACCAGTGAAAGAGCGTGGTACACTGAGCATTTCCAGTAAAATAAAGAATACACTTATGCTAGCTGCAAACCATACATTTCCCTCAATAAGCACAGCCTTTCCTAAGCCCTGTGCAAAACCAGGTAAGGTTTTAAGTTTGCCAGATGTGGCAGGTCTTTACTAATGTTGCATTGCACTGCTACAAGCCCTTGCTTGTATTAACTTGTCGAGTTTGAAAGCAAATTTGCAAGCAAGTGGAACGTGTATCCCTATCTGTCAATAATTCCTCATCACACTCAACAAAAAGTCACTGCTTCCCTTTTTCCCTGCCCCCTGAATGTGAAATTGCAGTAAATCAGTCAACAGCACTGTTTAGCATATAAAGCAGAAAACTTCAAAGCAAAGCAGCCTTTTCTCTCCAACTATGAAATTCCAGACCATGATCCTAAATTCAGGGAAATCTACTCATCCTTTCTACTTACAATTCAGAAAGCCTTGGTGATGCATATTAAAGGACTGCTGTCAGCTTACATTGTTTAAAAACGGACTGATTAAAAAAACATTTGGGTAAAGCACCCTTTATATACTGTGTGAGAAACACACTCATCTGGTATCGCTGCTCTGTCACAGCCCACAGAGGACTGAATTATACCAGCTGACAACCGGTTCCGAATCTTAGGTGTAGTTTTATTGTTTGACTTCATGAATTTCAATATTTTTCCTCTTTTGCTAGGACCTTCCTTAAGATTTACTTAAAGGAAGCATGCCCACGTGTGCTCAGTCCCATTTCTCTACTTTGCATGCACCCACCTGTCAATTACCAAACAGGCAGCTTTGCAGATTTTGAATAATAAGTAAAATTATTTTTCCTCCAAAGTGCAGGGGGAGGGTTGCACAAGTTTTTGCACTATATTATGCTAATCTTTATCTTATATATGATAACATAATATTATGTTAAAGCTCTAAGTCCAAATATAATAATTTTTTTAAAAAATCACCTTACCCAGGTTAAGTAATACTTTTGTATCAGCATATTTGATATAATTATGTTTTCTTCAGTGGTGACTAGGCAAGACATTCCTACCCCTTTTTCACCCCCTCCCCTCCACCCTTTCCTGCCATGGCCAGACTTCACCACTCTAATTTATATAGATCAAAATGCCTGTAAGGTTGTCTTGTAACCCAGATCATCCAAATTACCCTTTAAAGTATATTTCTTCCCTGAAGCAAACAGATCATCAAACTATGCCCTGAGAATCCTCCCCAACATTACAAACCATCCATCTGTATAGGGAGGACCAGGTCCATGCTGAATCAGAAGATGGCTATTTTCTGCAGTTGAAATTAATCTCTTCACATAGAATCAGCATGAGGTCTATATACTATTCAATAACTGCTGAATCCTAATGATATTAGATTTCTTCACTCTTATTTTAACCAGGTAATTATCATGAACGATTTCCCTCCTGTCTCACTGTGTGTTTAAGAGGAGGGGGAAGTAAAGGTATCAAGAATTCCTGCAGTTACACCACAGGCTTCTGCTAGTGAACTGCTTAAATCTGGGCTTTATGTCTACATTACATTAACAAACCTCTCATTTGGATACATTGCCCTTTCCCAGGATCTCATGTGCAGCTTTCCGTATGCCTGATCCACATTCACTGAAATCAAACCAAAAACTCCCATTGGCTTCAGTGATTTTGATACTGTGCCCTGCGTAGACTGAGAGATACTGAAAAAGTGATTACATTAGAGACCTAAAAGGAATATGTTGCAATACGTCATCTTTTGACATAAACATTTTCTTTTATTAAAAAGAACAGCCTCAAAATGAGAGGTTTAACAAGGACTGTGCTCCTTCACTATCATGCCTAATAAACAGCACGGTTTAACCTTCACATACACATTCATATACCCAAGAGGACAATGTTAATCATGGTCATCAATGTAAACAATTCCTACCTGCTACTCAAGGGGCTACAGGCAGAACAGCATCCAAATTGGCTGGACCCTGAAAGATATGAATAGGAGTTTCAGCAATATTAAGTCAAGCAACAGAGCTATGCTTGCACACCTCTTTGTGAAAGCGAGCTTCAGAAAGTGTAAATGATGGTGGGTTTACCAAATTGGGGACATTTAAACCAAATGGTTAAGCATGCAGTCTGATGTGGCTGTTAGGCCTGTCTAACAGACTATTCTTTTTCATGCCCATTTAGCCATTAGGCTGGCTTTAGTGTAACCTTAAATTGCACTTTACTTGCATATTTTAGTCTATGCAACACAATGGGAAATCAAGATATCTGATAACAAGTAGCTGTAGCAGCACTGCTTCAAGCTCAGGCCCTACAAGTGCCTGAAGTCTGTATTTCAGAGCTTTACAGTTATCTATCGGTACCTAAATTACCTAATTTAAGTGAGGGTTAGATATGTCAACACAGCCTGCAATCATGCCTCCAACTGCAATATAGACACAGGCTGTGGG
Source organism: Pedionomus torquatus (assembly GCA_013398155.1). Lineage (NCBI taxonomy): Eukaryota > Metazoa > Chordata > Aves > Charadriiformes > Pedionomidae > Pedionomus > Pedionomus torquatus. The sequence goes on from VZRU01018552.1 coordinate 42,401, forward strand.
CTGATGTTCAAGGCAGATAGAGCTGTAGCAGTTTAAGAAGTTATGCCTCCAGCTGTGTGTTACTGCCCAGGGTAGAAGTTTAGGCAGGGGAGAAAGGCTACCTCAGGAGCATCAGCTCAAAGTGGGGGGTCTTCAATGGGACATTCTTACCCCACAATTGGAGGGATGGATGTCCATGCTTAGAGTGTCCAGTCTGAGATAAAGCAGGGCCTTATCTCAAGCTACCAGTTATGGTGGGCTTAAGCTAAGCCACTGAAAAGCTGTGAAAGATGTATATATTTCAGTGTACTCATTTCAGCTGCGAGAGCGTATTCTTAAATGATTGCAGCAACATTTGTTAGATGGTCTGCCGGTAGTAGCACAATGGCTAGGTAACATGAGAATACCTTGTTTATTGGGATTTGCAGGAATCGTGGTGGCATTTATTACACGAAGTACATCAGAGGAGTCCATTTTCAAAATGCACCAGACCAAATTATAAGTGTAAGGGTCCAGAATTTATCTATGATGAAACCAAGCTGTCTAGTGAGTCACTTTTTTGTCATCCTACAAAATGTTGCTATTAGTACATTGTGTGGAGGAGGACACAAACTGCTCTGTGACTCATTGTGTCTGGAAGGAAAGGTGAGTACAGTCCCCGAGAGTCTGTTTGTGTGTCTGTGACTGGATGTGGAATATAGATTTCAACAATACCTACTGACAAAGACATCTTAACCACACCGTATTCTAAATACACTACATCCTCTTGCCTACCAAGTTATATCTTTTCATCACAAACCAAAACCTGTTTGTAATCAAGGAGAGGCTCTCTATCCATTTTGATCTTCCTCAGCTAATCCTGTATATGCTTTAAAAAAAATTCTGAATTATTTTCTCTTTCACCATGTTGAACAGGTACATGAAGGTTTTATTCTATATCCCACTGTCTTAAGTTGATGTTTGTTTTGTAAGTTATAAATGTTTACATTAGCAGATGGTGATGTTTTATCCTTCATCATAGATTAAGTCAGTTTTGTCAACCCCAGGGGAATTAAAGAAAAAGCCAGGCACACAGGAAACCTTATGGCCTGTGACAAATCAATACCTTTCTTAATCTCCATAAACATTGGGATTTCTACTCTAAGAAGCTAATAGTGAGAATTCCTTGTATCCCTTCTGATTTTGATGCTGAATTACAAACACAAGGTCTGGATTAAGCCTCGTTGTGGTTCCTCATTTTAGGAGGAAATCAGGTATGTAACAGCTCCTGTCTGCTAAGCTAACTGGATGCTCTACACATATGTCCTAATGCTGACTTGACATTAGCTCCCTGCCAGCTTCTGAGCAATGCTCCATCCTAGAGAAATCCAAATCAAAGGCTCAAAACTTGCTACTTCCCTGTGAAGAAGCTTTAGCCACAAAGTTCTGGGTTATTCTGCAAGCCCACTCTGGGTTATTCTGCTAGCCCACTCTTTGGTTAGTTCAGAGTTCCCACATGCAGTGCAAGTATTTTCTCACCAGTATCTCACCATCTTTTTAGCTGAACTGAGACAGATTGACAGCTTGTGCAAGGTTGTGCTTTTTTCTATGTCAATGTCAAACAGAAACATTTACTCTGCATTGTGGTTAATTGCAGTGGCCACTATTAACTGTTGCCACCTGGATTAAATGCAGAAGCAAATATACATTAATAAATCTTTCCACCTGAGATAAGCCACTTGCATTACCTAAACAGGAACCTTCAGTAGCATCAGTTTGACTTTTCTCAAGCCACGGGGCCACACACTATTTCTGCTCTATTAAACATTGAGGGAAAAGGCAGTTCACAAAGCTGTTGCCAACTGAAACAAAGCAGTCCTTCCCCATCAGTGCAAACGAAAGGTAGAAAATGAAAAAACAAACAGGAGATATAGCCAAAGTTTATTTGAACTTTTGCTAGGTTTGGACTTCTTTCCCTCCAAGGTTAGGTGTTCCCAGGATTAAGAAAAGCTGAAAATTGTTGTTCAGTACTTTAAAGAGAGAGAAAAATATCCCTAAGGACTCTAAATCAAAGACAGATTCCTGTTCCCTTCACCTAATCCTTCTCAGGAGCAGGAAAGAAAAATGTGATGGTGGGTGGGCATTAAGGACCAAAACAGAAACATATTTTCCTACTTTGCCACAGACTTTTGATCAAACAGGTCTGTACTTCACAAGACCCTCAGTCAAATACTTCCTCAGTCACCAGCCAAGAAAGTTCCATCAACTTCAGTGTTGAGTCCCACCAGTTCAACCCAGCCCTCTCAGGTGTTAAGGACAGGTGAAAAAAACAAACCTTCACTCATCTTAGAAGGAAAGACTTCTCATCTCAGAAGTCAATGTTTGCCAGTCATTCAAAACCCTGAGCAACAATAAACACTTTGATTTAATGATCAACTGAAAATATCCCCAATCAAATGGGGCAGCCAAAACTAAGGTGCAATTTGGAAATAATTAATGTTGGAGTGGCTGAAAGACAGTATAGATGTAACGTTGGAGTGGCTGAAAGACAGTATAGATGTCTTCTGCAATGCTGCAATTAGAGAACATTCTAATGCACGTTCTCATCTGGAGAAACCTGACCCCTGTGGTTAGTTTTCCATCCCCAATCCAACAAGTGTTCGGGAAGCAGCACCAGGACAGGTCCATGTCCACACAGCTCTCGCTGGTGCTGTGAGCACCCAAGGGGAGGTGAGTGCCCACAGGTAAGTGTAAGTGCCTCAGCTCTCCTGCTTAAACCTGCACGCAGCTATGAATTACAGCCCATAATCCTGGTGAAGCCGGAGCTATAAAATACGTGAATTCTGAGTTCAGTGCTCCTGACACTGGCTATCATTGGTGACATGCAAAATCAACCAGCTTATTTCTTAGACTTTTTTTTTTTTTTTTCCCCCTTAAGTAAGGGGACTTTGAAGTAATTTGCTCATGGGCGGTGTGATCTTTAAAACTTGCTCTGAACTCAGCTCATTCAAGTCCTGTTCCTATGTGAACACTTTAAATACAGCACACAGGTCTTTCTCTCCCTTCCCCAAAGTGACAAACAGTAACGATGGCTTGTGAAATCCAATTTTGCATTTTACTTCAAAGTATTTTATTCCATAAACTCCTGAAGCTTTTTGTATTGATCCCAGTTAAGGTCATCTATCTGCCAGCTTCTACTAGTCTTTTTCCTCATTTCTGACTGTAGCACATCTGCCACCGAGGAAAATATGAAACCTGACAAATGGATACAGCCAGAGAACTTCTGAAGCAGTGTGTAAGTCCTTCTGCATCTTCACAGAGAAAGACATAAATCCAGGCTTATATAGTTATATATTTTGTGTACATAGAGACTGTTAAAATGTACCTAACATAGACAGGCCAGAAAATGAATATACATTTTGATTTTGTTTCTCATAAAACAAGTTTATGTACATTTTATAGACTACACAGTTTAGACATATGAAAATAAAAATAGGTATCAACAAACAAAAAATATTTGAGTTCAAGCAAGCACAATTTAAAGTCTTCTTAGACATGCACTCCCCCCAAAAATTGCCAGGATATGGGGAAAAAAGTATCTTTATATAAATTATTACTATAGTTACAAGAGCTAGTGAAGGACCATACCAAATTGTTCTGGCTTCCCAACAAATCAGAATAAAATGCCTTTTGAACTAGATGGCAATCCATTGAATTGGAATTATACATTAGGGCTACAACTACCATGTTTGGCAGAGATTCAAACCCTGTAAAGTCACCTTCAGAAACCAGGCATTACCTTCATTTTCAAGAGTAAAGGGTGCAATAATTTGGATTGCTTCTTTGCTTTGTTCTCATCTGCCCCAAGAGCTCCAAAGGGAAACTGCAAAGGCAGTGGGACTTCCACCATGCTGATTTGCTGACGTCCTACTGCTGATAGGAAATTAGCTCACTGTAAACCTGCCACAGGTGGGTTTCCAAGCCAAGACTCTGTGTAGTGGGCAGAAGACACCACGGCGGCCAGCAGGGAGGGGGCTGAGTGGCAAAGAGTGATTAAAGTCTGATTCTTCCCAAAACCAGAGACTGAGCTGGTGCTGGTTCAGATCTCATTCTGGTGACTGTACGGTCACACTGTTGCACGTTAGAGTTTTCTCTAGTTTTGTCTTTCCATTGGGAAGACAGGAAATGGGAAAGGCAAGCAGCAAAATTCATGCACACAAAGGAGTGCATTTCAGCCCTCTGCCATGCCAGCTCCTCAGCTTTTTATAACACTACTGCCAAGTTAGTTTTACAATGTTTATGCTACCTCAGTTTCCTCATAAATATTGTTGAACTGGCATGAGCAAGACCAAACCACCACAGTCCAGACCAAAGATCTGATTTTCAGTTTGTTTAGACATGATGCCCATTTCAGCCATTTGCTGCAGCTTGGTGCAAATCACGTTATGGGCGCATTCGTGAACTTTCTCTAATGCTGGCAGGAGCTGAGATTAGGGAGGGGTTTGGTAGTTGGGGGCCTGAAGGAAGGAAGTTCACCTTATACCTGAAAGATGGGCCTTGGTCTAATTGCTATATTGTCTCTGAAAAGCCCATAACGAAGAGAAACTGGTAAAATCCTAAGAGAGAAGCCAGGTAATTAGAGAACAAGGTGCAGCAGGTGAAAGAAAGCTTTATGGTGTTTGTGCTGATGATGGGAAGCTCACATTCAGGAAGCAATCAAGCAAGGGCAAGAAAAATGTTTTAGCTTCTCAAAGAAGCTATATTAATGCCACAGAATAATACGAGATTAGGTGCTTGCTTTCTATTGGGGAGCATTTTGAGTTCTGGCCCTAATACTCTAACATCTTCTAAATACCTTGTTTTCAACTCAGCCTCTGTGAGATATGGCAGATGTAAATGAAACTACCTCAGAAATGAAGGAGTGTCTATTTGTGCAGTATTTGTAGCTGTTTAAAATACTTTTTATGTCTGTGTTTACTTGATTCCAACTTGATGTGCCAATAACTAACAGTGGCATTTAAATGACTAAAGCATTTGCAAAAGAAACTGCATGCATCTCCATGTCTTCAGGCAAAACAACCGCACAATTGTCATAACTGTTGGAACATCTAAACTTGAATTTCTATCCTAAAATATCCAATCATTTCCCACTAATTTGTAATAAGGTTTTATAAGGAAAAGTCCTTTTCTAAAGGTTCTCAAATAAGAAAAAGCCCCGTAGCTCTGTTGGATTATTCTGTTTGCTGTAGCTTATTACGCCAAACACACACCTCCAGACAGGTTATGCAGCTCTAGGGGCTCCCATATTTAAATAAACTCTGCCCATAGTTGATATTTCTCTGCTTTTAAAGTGTTGTAATGCTGCATTCTTTCAAGATCACTCAGAGCTGAATCATACACTCGATCACTTTAGCAAAAGAATAGCCTAATTTAAAAGTAAAAGGTGGGGTTTTTGCCATTTCATCCCAATGAACAACTGAAATGGAAGGATGAAAAGTTCAGAATGGTAAAACAACGCAATGCAAAAAAAATTTTAAGTCCAATGTACTCCCCTCTATATCACATTTCACAAAGGGAAATAATCTATTGTCTTTCCAAATAAAACTGTACATCTCTTGTACACCAGAAAGAATAGCAATCCCAAAACTATTCTGAATGTTTCACATGCCTATCGATTCCTTCAAGTTACAAGAGCTAAACAAAGAGAGAGAATCACACTCTGACCTCTTTAAAAACATCAAAGTGCCACACTATCAGTCCGGAATCTTCCTTACAATCCAACCTTTGGCGATTATGTTACAGTGCAACTGATTATTCATAATCTGTCCTGAAACTACAAATTATTTATTGATTTTTCTCTAATATTATCAAGTTCTAAAGAATAATTACTGGTGTAATAGTTAGCCAAGTTGTTATGAGAATTATAAGCCCTTTTGGTTAATGCATGGCATATGTCTGAGGCATTCAGCTGATTCACATATCTGTCTGCACTATTAATAGAGAAGGTTACATGCCAATTATCCAGGGTTCAATCAGCCTGTTAGGATACAATAGCTGCAGTGTTCACACACTTGATGTGCCACATTCCTCACAGACATTATAAGCAGCTGGTCCAGATAAGACCACTGGGGCTTTAATATTTAGGAATCACTCCATCTAACCTGGATTGAGATTTTTTTTTTTTATTATTGCTACATTAACTGTAGTTCTTTTGTTACCTCTAATCTCTCTCTTTAAAAAAAAAAAAATCGTTTTTAAGATTCAGCAGCATTGAAGTCAACTGACATATCCCTCCTGTTAGGGGAGAAACAGACCATGGCTGTAGCAAACCCGTAGACACAATAGATTCGGGAGTTCTCCAAATTCCCCCAAACTAACAGCATTCTTCTGTCGTGAGGAGGCCTGTTAATACCTCCCATAGCACCCAAATCTGCAAAGAGGAGCACTTTGAAAAGACTGTTCCATACTAAATGCTTAATCTCATTTAATTATTTTGCCTGCTTTACTTAAAAACCAAAATGAATTAAGAACACCCAAACCCATCCATTTAGGTTGTTATTTGTCCTGCTGTTTTATTTCATTAATATATTTTGGGGATAGTAACTTCGGAAGAGTCGTCTTGTTTAGTTGGGAGAAAGGTAAGAAACAGCATGCAAACAACCAATTTAGAGTGCCATGTTAGTGAAGCCACTGTGAGCTCGATTGGGGATTTCACCACATGAAAACCAGACATTCATCTGTTCCCATGGAGATATTTCTTCTCCCAGTCAATCAGGGAGCTGTTCAGGTCAAACAATAGGCAGTGGTTCCTTTTCTCATCTTACAAATAGATACCCCCTCCCTCCTCCTCCTTCTATTTACGGGTGTTCTCGATAACATTTAAACACCTACAAAACAAGCAATTATATTTTCGAGTGACTAGGAAAAAGTGTTGGCTCAGATTGTTTTTCAAGCTTACCGAAAAATTAATAAGGGCTTGAATTAAATAAAAACGAGCCCATCCTGGACTCTCACAGCCTAACCTAACAAGCACACTGAACTTTTTTTTCCACAATACTTACAATATTTATATGAAAATAAAATTAAGATTATTGTCACAGGACATGAGCATCATTTGTTGCCAAGCCACCCTAAAAGTGTGTGAAACAGTCTGAGGTAATCGCATATAACTTTTTAATTGTGAGAACAGAATTAAAAGAAAGGCAGCACCGAATGATGCTGGGGAAAATGCAAAGTGTGGTTACTTACAGAGCCATTAGCTATTTCCCAAAAATACAGAAGCACATAGAAAACAGTTGTACAATGCAGTGTAGAGGATGGAAAGGATGCTTTTAACAATGCTGTTCCTGCTTAGGTATTTAGGACAGTCAGAGCACATTGAGTGGGACGCTTCGTTACAAAGTTAATCAATTTAGAATTGCTTTTTTATCCTGACTGTTGTCCACTCGTTACCACAAATTCGCACATTTAAAGATAGTTTTATATTAATCTATATGTATTTGTAAAGTTATATACTTTTATATGTTATTATTTAGGAATCTACTGGTGCCCTTTTGCTACTCTTAGGAAATGCTTATCTTACCTGTGGGCAGGTATTCAATTTTCCTCTATCAAAATTCCTCTGTATTACTGAGGTTTGCAAATGCCCTTACGCTTGAGCCTGTATGATCATTCCACCTAAAGAAGAGGGCTGAAGAAACCAAACTGTTCAGCACCCTGCTTCCTCTTATTGACAATTTCAGAACCTGCAGACCATTTTTGGCAGAGCTGCTGAAATTTCTTAATTAATGTCTTGATTAATTCATCACAGTGATGTTTAATCCCTTATTTTTTATGCAAATAGATGACTTGGCAGAAGGAAGAGAGCACCCAAACCAAGGGAAAGGCAAGTGAAATTCCATAATTATTTAACCGTCAGATAACTAATCAACACATACCTGACGACAGCCTAATCCTGGAGCCCTGCCCAGCCAGGAGGCAAAAAGACAGATACAAAAAGAGATGCATTGCAATCAGATGGGGAGAAGACAGGTTTATTGCACAGTGTGGGAATCAGAATCATGTCTGGTGGTATGTTGACAGGACAGGGGGATATAAAAGTATGTAATACAAATGCATATGAAACTAAGTTCATTAGTTCTCCTCAGAAGATAAATCCCTTTTGCACTGAAGCTTGTGCCTGAAAAGCAGCATCAAACCTTTGCTTGTTTATGTGTAAAAGTGAAGTGTCAGATACCAACACCCTGATATTTGGCCCAGTGGCCATGCCTGTGTAATGGCAGTACGGGATAAATATTATAAATATTAATCTATGAAGGGAAGTCCCAGATTAAAAAAAAAAAAAAAAAAAAAAAAAAAAAAAAAAAAAAAAAAAAAAAAAAAAAAAAAAAAAAAAAAAAAAAAAAAAAAAAAAAAAAAAAAAAAAAAAAAAAAAAAAAAAAAAAAAAAAAAAAAAAAAAAAAAAAAAAAAAAAAAAAAAAAAAAAAAAAAAAAAAAAAAAAAAAAAAAAAAAAAAAAAAAAAAAAAAAAAAAAAAAAAAAAAAAAAAAAAAAAAAAAAAAAAAAAAAAAAAAAAAAAAAAAAAAAAAAAAAAAAAAAAAAAAAAAAAAAAAAAAAAAAAAAAAAAAAAAAAAAAAAAAAAAAAAAAAAAAAAAAAAAAAAAAAAAAAAAAAAAAAAAAAAAAAAAAAAAAAAAAAAAAAAAAAAAAAAAAAAAAAAAAAAAAAAAAAAAAAAAAAAAAAAAAAAAAAAAAAAAAAAAAAAAAAAAAAAAAAAAAAAAAAAAAAAAAAAAAAAAAAAAAAAAAAAAAAAAAAAAAAAAAAAAAAAAAAAAAAAAAAAAAAAAAAAAAAAAAAAAAAAAAAAAAAAAAAAAAAAAAAAAAAAAAAAAAAAAAAAAAAAAAAAAAAAAAAAAAAAAAAAAAAAAAAAAAAAAAAAAAAAAAAAAAAAAAAAAAAAAAAAAAAAAAAAAAAAAAAAAAAAAAAAAAAAAAAAAAAAAAACCAGCAAAACAGGAAAGCTAACACCCGACTCTCCTCCAAGTTCCTCCTTAAATACCATCTCTGCTGGGAGGCACCAGCATCTGTTCGACTGGACGGCAGAAACCTGCATCCTAATACTCTCACTATCACGTTGTGCTTCTCCTTGTTTTATCCACTAATTGTCTCCCACACTTCGAGGCTAAACTCCTTAGGAAGGCTGTGTACACAATGCCTGCTTTTATGAGGGATTTATAGTGGGCCTCTTGGTGTTACTGTATTACAAATACTAAACAAAGGTAATCAGCTCCTGCCAAGGGTACACCGAGACACAATCTAGCCCTTATAAAGTATGGCAGCGTTCGCCGATGCAAGTGGGTAGAATTTCAAAGTGGCATTAACTGAACTAGATGTGCATTTATAGTAAACCATAAAGCACAGTTTTCCAACATGCTCTCCGAAGAAAATGATAGGAAGGAAATCTTGCAGCACAAGATTTTTGTTCAGACGAAATCTCAAGAAGAAGTTTAAAGAAGAATTTGCGTTCAGCTCACTGAGTAAGAATAGAACAGGAAACTGCAAATGACACCAGTGGTTTGGATTGTACGATTAAGTAACTGCCCTCCTTTTTAATGAAGTCACTCAAGTACAACTAAACAGCAAAGCAAAGCAGTAAAGTCAATAGAGTTAAACTCTCTTAGCTTTAAACAAGCCTGGCCAGTTATAAAGCTTCTCAGAAAATTGCATTTCCATCCCCACACGGGGAGATTTAATTTCTCTGAACGATTGGGTTAGAACAAAGAAATGTGAGCTCTGAAACTGTTCCTGAACTGAGTCTGTGAATAACCGGGGGCGGGGGGGNAAAAGGGGACGAGTGGATAAATTATAAAGTCAAAGACAGTTAATAAACAAACGAAATTAAATTTCACACTGCAAACGTAACTTGGTATTAACTACCCTTTTGTGCCATTTAGCAAGAGCCCAGCGGCCACCTACTCTCGGCAGTGATTTCTCACCTATTGAGAGAACACATTTGCAAGTGACTTACCCCGTGAAACACTCAGCGCTGCTGAAAAGGCACTGATGGGCTGGCACCTGTCGTTAAAACGCTTTTATCTATTGAATAAGGCTTGACTGAATTAACCGTTTTAAAGAAGAGCTCTCTGTTTTCGCATACTGTAGTTAACCCATTAAAGGGACAATATTATCAGTCCTGACCCTCCCTACAGGTTTTGGGTGTTTTTTTTTGAAGACACCGTCCCGTGCAAAACAAAACTGCTTCCCGTAAACGCTGAGGGCTCTGTGTAACATCCTACATCTTCTTATTCAAACCGTACACTCCATCCGGAGTAATTTTTGGTCAAATACTTCTCTTGTGCCTTGATGCAAAGCTAAGATCATGACCTTTCCTATGAGCAGCGTGGTGGACAGGCACTGCGGCTGGGCTCTCGCTCTGCAACTCTAGAGATGTAAATGAAAACTCAGATAGATGTGTGTGTGCAAATATAGTCGATGCTATCTTATTAAATGATATTTTATGATAAGGCAAACAGTTAAATAACATTATCAAGATGGAAAATGCAGTGGTCCATTTCCTATTACTTCTACATAAACAAAACAAAACAAAGCAAACAACCAAAAACTTTCTCAAACCAAAAGCAGAACTTTTGAAGAGCCAGATCCTCAATCTGTAGCCATACCTAAGAAAAGGCAAAGCAAATCAGTAGCCTAATTGGTCCTAGAAGCAAACTGAATCCTTGTTAGGGGATTTTATGCTTACAAAAGGGGGTGGAGGGAAATCAGGCAAGAATAATTAGAAGCAAGAAACCCTTCCCCTCCCAGAAAAACCCACATGAGGTCTGAGATGGAGTTCATAAGAGAAATCCTACTACCACTTAAGCAAATTGGAACATGCCAATTTCATTCACTAAGACTAAGATCTCAGCATCCATAATGGACTTATTTCTGTAAGTACTGAAGATTTACTGCCCCTAACATAGGAAAAAACCCTAGAATGACTAGTTTGCTCTAAGTAGAACTCATGGAATTCCTAACATTCAACAGGAAAACATATATTTGATGGAAGGAAACAGGCAATGCCAGCAGAGAGACCAAGCTGGGCTTTTGCCAGGTGCAGAATCTTAAACTATCAATGATGTCCTGATCTAAAGTTACAACTGTACAGGAAGTGCAGGCTCCCAGCCTGTCCTGTGCTCAGGGCATCTAGAGAGAAATGAGCAACAATGGGGTGGGTCAGAAGCCAGCAGAACACATCTATAATTTAAAAATAATGTTTGTATTTTTATTTTGCCCCAGTGCAGTGGAATAGTAGTGGAAGTGTAGCATGTGGACGTCTAGACTGAAGTGGGGGGGGTCAGCTGCAGAGGCCCAAAACCACACGCCACCAAGTGATGCATATGAATTAATTACTGTATGCAAATTTTCTGATTTATACTATTCTGTTATCTGGGAAATTTTGGTGAAATCCTGAATCCTTTGGAATCAGTAACAAAACTCTTTAATTTCAAGAGGACAGAGTGAATATTTATACCAAAGACAGATCCCCACACTTACCACGTTCCATTTTCAAAACTGTATTTTCAGGGTGATGAAAATTGGGCTGAATTTAGATATCCTTATCCGTGTGTGATATTTATTCAAGCCAGATGCCTCAAATTCCTTATGAATGCTTACAATAACTATTAATCAAGTATTGTACAGGTTACAATCGAGTGTTCAGATCTGCAGTCTGCTTCAGATATCAAGAAACAGTGATTTTTTTAAACTTCCTCCGCCAAAAAGGGATCAAAGGAAAATATGATAAACAACATGTAGCTCCCATGAGCTATCACACACAATCAGCCTGGAAAATTCCTAGAGAAAAGAAAATATTAGTAATAATATCTTATATGACTTGTGCTGAGTAGTACTCAGGATTCCCAGTGATAAATCAGGACCCTATGGGAACCCTAAAGCAAACTGAAGAGGTCCTGTCCCAGGGGCACCACAGTTTAGAGATTACAGAGCTCTACATATTTAACTACTTACTGTGGTGTGTTTTCTTTAAGAGCCAGTTAAGAAAATAGTACCTAGAAGAGAAATCCTATGGTATGTGTTCTTTCCAGTGACACAGTAGCCTACAGACCACAGCTTCTGCAACGTGGGCTTTTCATTGACCAAGCTGCAATGCTGAGAGTCTTAAACTGAGTAACGTAAATATACCCTGACATGAATAAACTGGGCTGACACGCACCTTATTCACACCCTGATGCATTGTTTGTGCAATCTCTAAACTTAGAAACAATTTGAACAATAATACTGAGTGTAGAGCTGGAAGGAAGAAGCATGCCGCGGACTGCAGACCATGGGCAAACAACAGACCCGATGACTGTCCTTGGTTTAGAAGAATATGTAAACAAAATGGCCATAAAGACCTGAGCTCATGCATGCTACATATTTACTTAAGCATAACTGCCCTCTGGAACAGCCAAATCCCAGTGTATGCAGGAAATAAAGTTGTCTAACAGGATATTATCAGAAGGAAATAAAACAACTCAGTTTCTTAGCTATACTTTCTTGCTATTAATTTTCCTTAATACGTACAACTGATGACTTCAGCATCAGACCTAAATAGAGTAAACTGACAGTCATTGATTTACTTTCAGGGAAAAAGGTAGTAAGTCTATTAGATGGCTAATTAGTAAGTTTAATTGTAAACAAGCTGTTTACGGTAAGAACTTGTTCATTCATAATATAATGAATAATAATAAATTATATCCACCAATTCTTTAAACTCAGATAATAGCCTAAAGAAACTGAGGATATTGCAGAGTAACAAAAACCCAGCAACGAAAAAGCTCCTCATTTCCTCTCAGGCCTTGGCCCCCTCTTTGGAAATGTGGAAAAATATATTTCTAAGATGAATATCTTTTGTTACAGCAGCATGATTTCATGATTCTAATGGTACCACAAGCACAAGAGAAGCAGCACTGCTAACACGTGCCGGCTTCCATCACATGCATGAAAGTAATTCTTGCAATATACTTTTGCATGAAGAAATTTAGATACTTCAGATACGTTATTGATTGGAGGGACATATCTGAAGCCCAATTCTTTACACCAAGGGACTTTGCATTGTAAATCTCTTGCTGTCTTGTAGTCATTGCTTTTCTTTTAAAAGCAAAATAAGAAGAAAGATTAGCCATCTTCCGAATTTGCTCAAGCTGACTCTTCACCCCGTGAGTATAGATTTGTAAGGTTAACTTCTATTCAGCTGTTTTGGTTTTTTGTTCTCCAATTTGCACAATTGAAACTCAGTCAGTCAATAAGCTGGTACAGCAGCCCTGACTCAGCTCTCAAGTATGTCAGTCTATCTTGGGTGTGACTCCACTGAAGCCAAACCAGTATAAAATTGAAACAAAAGCCAGTGTGAAGGGTACTCTGCGTGCCCAATGCATAACAGCCAGGGAAGTCCATCAGCGATCGAGCCCATGCCTAGGGTCCCCACCCCGATATTGCGGTGGGGTGCAGTGCTCCTCAGCCTGCCAGAAGGGTTTCCCACCTCTCCAAGATACAGAGCACAGTGAAGAAGAGCCAGGCTCTCACAGACTGCGTCACCAGTAAAACACCACTTGCACGACCTAAGAGAAACTAGCAGATATCAACAAAGCCTGCTGAGTTGAAGAAAAAAAAAAAAAAATAAAAAAAAAAGAAATGCAAAAAGGTCAGGAACAGTGAAAACAGAAATCTCCCAAGTCCTGCCTGCCTGGTGGCAGCCAGCCTCGATTTTTGGTTTCATCTTTAGGCAGCTCTAAAAAACAAGCCCTTCCCTCCCCCTTCCTGGAGATGCAGGAGTTTGCAGCGTGTTCTGCTGGGACATGAAGACTCTTCCTCATTCACAGGGCCGCAGCGGGACGCCTGGGAGAAGCGGGATCCAATTAAGGTGGGGCCCAGCCTTACCCAGAACATGGGATTCATGGGAGAGGCAACGACACTACCGAGCTCTTGCCAAATAATTAAGGAAACTCTTCTTCATGTGAGAGGCCACTCCTGGCTGTCAGAAAAGAAAAGGGGAAAAAAAAAAAAAAAAAAAAAAAAAAAAAAAAAAAGAAAAGAAAAAGTTCATTTAGCAACTCAGGAAAATGAAGGTTATTTTAGTTTAGGCATGCTAGTATAAAACTAAGCATTTTAACTCAGATCTGCTTTGAAAAGCATACAACTGAAATAGGATCACAACTTTTCATTAAATTGTTGCTACAATTCTTCCTGTTTTCTGGTCTGCAGTTGCTCAGGTCCCTGAAAATTTGGCAGCAGAAACAACTTTCAAGAATATAGCTTTCCACTTATAGAAAGGCTATATATGTTCCCCACAGAGAGATGAACCTAAAGCTGAGAGTGTATTCTATATTGTCATTAGATTGTTGTCAGTGCTTGCACTGGGAGCTGAAATGGGAAGAGTATGCCGATTTTTTTTTTTTTGCTTCTTTATTTTATAAAGCCTGGTGAACCATGTGCTTAAAGTTAAGCGCATGTTTATAGTGTTTAAGGAAATAGGAATGGTTTAACGTATGTCTTTAGAGGGACGGAGCTGATAAAACAGATTACAGTTTTACCACAGAACTGACACGAAAAATAGATTCAAAACCTCTTTTGAACTAAAATCCAGCTATAATACCACCTTCTGCCTTGATAACTAGCAAACTGGATTTTTACTACATAAATTTCCCCCAAAAAATGTTAACTGTGCTTTGGTACCATTTTTTGTTAGCTCTGCTGAAAACAAATCATAGTCCTGTTTCTAGGGTTCTGACATGCTTGGTATAGACCAAATGGTGGCTTTGAACCACTCCAGTTATATTAATGTAACTTCATTGATGACTCTTCATTTTGGCAAACAGGCAGCCAGCTAAGGACAGTTGTGTAACCGTAATTCAGCAAGCTAGAAAAATTGCCCATGCAGGCAAACCCACATGATTTGTAGTCCTGGCATATAATCCCATAGTGCTGGCAAACAGGGTTTCTGGGAGAAAGGACTTGCCTTTCTCTCACTTTTTACATTATCTGGCTCAGAAGTTCCTGATCCGTGACTGCATAGTTTAATTAATATTAATAATTTCATTATTAATAACATTTTTAATTGGGAGGCTGCAGCTAGTTCCAGCACATTCTCTCCTTTGCAGCCGACCAGTAGCCCTGCAGAGCTGTGTGCTGACGTTCCTGAGTTCCTGCACAGTATGCAGGAATGGGAAAACACCCACAAAAGGAGAGGACAACAAGGTACCCTAAAAGAGCAATATAAGGAGGACCCACCTATTCAGGCCAAACCTGCCTGTCTCCCCTACTTGTCCTGCCAAAGCAATAGTGGAATGAGAACTTAAATCACGTGGTGCCATGTCCAAGCTCAGCAGGCCATCTTGGGGGTCTTCAGAAGACAGCCTGCACAAGCTCAGCTGCACACACAGCTATTCCCTAGCCCCCAGTATGCCAACTGACACCATGCAAGTAAAAAGCAAGATTAAAGCAATTTGGGAGTGACCACAAGTGCCATTATCTGGCCAAAGGAGAGCAAGTAACAGCCTTAGGTGAGAAGTAAGGAGGCTCCTCCACCATCTCATCCACAGCCAGAGCAGCACATTTGTCCATAATCTGAGTTTCTTTCCTTTTCTGCAACCACTCTTGCCCCCCTACCACCACCACCAACAACAAAAAGAGTTGGTATTAAAATTAGAGGTTATTAGGCAACTTAGCTAAATTTATATCCATCCTCAGCACTCTACTGCTTTCTTAAGGGAAGGGCTTTCCTATCGGAGGGCTGTTGGTTTACATCTATCATTCTCTTTTCCAGCCTGTACAATGATAAACACCTGTTCATTTAGCAGCTGATGGAAGACATAATAGCTGTGTAACTGTAAATAGTCAGCAGCTGTAAATGTTGATGCAAATCATACCTAAATGATTGAAAGAGCTGACAGAGCCTATTACGCATCCTGCGAGCAACGCCGTTCCACTCTCATGGCATTTCATTTTTCCTGAGCAGTGATAAACCTGGTTTTGCTCAAGTTAGGGGATGGAAGTACATTCTTTATTAGATCTAAGAATCTGTAACACCTTACTCCTGTGCTTAAAGTTTTAAAGTGATCTTTTGATAAGAATTACTACACTCTGGCTCTTGTCCCAGCTCTGCTGAGGGCAGAGGCTGAAAGATATATTTGAAGCTGCAATGCTAGAAAATTAGTTGCGGGTGGTAGAGAATGGCAAAACTGCCTGTTCTAACTGAAAATGACACTAGTTTCGAAAATATCTATGGTTAAACACCATTTAGCCGAATTATTTTTTAAAAACAGATCAATGCAGGCAAACTACCTCTCCCAGGAGTTTTTTTGGCTCAGTGCTTACTACGCCAAAACAAGGAACAGCTTGAACTGTTTGACACAGGAAGGGAGGATTTCTGCCAGATTAAAGTTCTTGTAAAGCCACAGCCCAAAGGCTTGTATTTACATTAAAAATGCCACCTGATGTCATAACCTGATTCAGCATGACTCTGTTGACAAATACTTCTTCTGAAGACCTGCCTAGTATCTCGTAAACACCCTACAGAATTAACTAAATTAATGTAATTTCAGAGATACAGACTGAATATGTTTCTGCATCATTCATTGCCCAGATAAAATATTTATGAGCAGGGATTTTATTATTGTATTGTATGTTTTTATAAAGTTTAAAGAAAGAATCCCATAAAATAGGAAATTACATTTTAAAGCACACTTCTTTAGCAATGGCTATTAAAATCTCGAGAATTTTACCTTTTAACCAATGATACAATGTTATCTATGACAACACAAAAAGCTGTAAAATGTAATTAGTTGTGAAATAGTTCTTGTAAATATTTTTACACTAAATATTGTTTATTTAAATACTGATTAATTAATTTAATGTCATAAAATCATGTCTCATGTTATAAATAACTGTGTTCTCTAACGTCTTTAAGCTTCATGTCTTCTTTCTTTCTGGCTCTCTCTTCCTCCTACTCCAGTAGTGTCAAATTGCATTGAAGTCAATTAAGAACTGCTCATTTATTATACACACCTTGTTAAAGCAAGAAGGATAATTGAATGCCAAGACTCCCTTTCCTTCATGTCCATGATTTAAAGTAACACGATAGGTAATAAGGATTTTTGAGATTAGATGGCTTATAAATAGATGTATAGGATTTATTTTTTTTTAAGAGCCCCCATTGTAAGAAGGCACATTTCTTTTATTTTAACTGTTGAAGTGTGCATTAACCTGTGGGGCTGATGTTGCAGGGACAGGGGGATTAAGCCCTTTTTTTTTTTTTTTTTTTNTAATTTCTGCAAGTGGAAGGTTTTATTGGAGGAGAAGAACGAGGAGGGTAGCAAAGGCAAAAAGACAGCTGGGGAATGAATGATGAGCAGAGTCCTTTGTGGCACCATTTGGTTTTAACACTAGGATTGCTGTGAAATGGTGGCTGTTGCTAATGCTGTGGCAGCACAAAAATATCCCAGCTGTGATCCCTTCTGGTTAAACAAGGTGATGTAAAAGGAGGGAGAAACAGAATCTCTGAAACACCTTTATGACAATTATTGCTTTTGGCAATTATGAATACACAGTGAAAAATCGACTTCTGTCTCTTTCACATGCACAGCTCGGTCCACCTGTACTGTGTCAACATTACCTAATGGACTAAGGCTGAACTACAAAAAAGTGCACTCTGTTGCAACACCCAAACCTGGATTCCATCTAGTAGCTTTGAGTTATTAAATAACATTTAAGAGATTCTGGAGAGGCACCTTGGACCCCGACAGGTAGCCAGACTCATGGAAACAAGATCAGTTTTTACTGGCCCGAAAGCAAATGGCCAGTAGCCTCATCCATTGTAATGGAGAGAGCTGCAGCTGGGCAGTGGTGGCTTGTCCATGGGTAAAGAAGTCTCCCTTGCGTGAAAATCTTTTGTTTCTTAAGTGTCTTTTGCCAGAAAAGGAGAAGGATTTTAAATACAAAATATAGGCACTTCCCTCCTGTTGCCTCCTCCCCCCTTGCCCAGTGCCTGTTTTCATACTGCTTTCTCTTCAACCACTTTCCTGTACAAGCAAAAAACTGAATAGTCACTTTCTCCCCCCTTGAGGAATGTACATAGAGATCAGATAAAGTAAGGCTCAGACTACTGAAATTTACACTCATAAATTACAGTTCAGACAAGAAAGCTTTGCCCAAGCTACGCTGAAAAACATCTACTTAAATGTTCCTTCCTTCGAAGCAAGAGCAGTCTAGTTCATTCAAGGTGACTCATTTAAATACATATTTAAGGCCAAATGTCATTCCACTATTATTTATTAGCTGAATACAAAGTCCCCAAACAGAATTGGAAAGCCACAATCCCAAACTAGAGGAATTTGCAATGCATTCATATCAGATTTATTTGGCTGTTTC
Source organism: Pedionomus torquatus (assembly GCA_013398155.1). Lineage (NCBI taxonomy): Eukaryota > Metazoa > Chordata > Aves > Charadriiformes > Pedionomidae > Pedionomus > Pedionomus torquatus. Next base: position 60,777 of record VZRU01018552.1, read on the forward strand.
TGAGAAATTTACTCCAGAGGCTTTAAAATACTAATTCTCAGGTGTAATAAAGTGTAAACCGAAAAAAAACACAACAACCCTCTTGAAGAACAGTTACCGGTTCCACATACCAGCTGCCCGGTAAAGTTAAGTATGTTGGATGTTTTCTCAACCAATAGAAGCAATTAGGCTCGATTGTGGTTTAATGATTCTCCAAGTGCCTTTTTTTGTTCTGTTCTTTGTCCTGAGGGTTCTTCGCATTACATCGGACCCAACCGAGGGCAGATGATAAAGTGCACATGTTTGATTGGGAGATTTGAATAAGAATTCATTCCTAACAGCTTCTTCCCCTCAAGGAAATATTGGTATGAAGTAAATAAATAATCAAGTAAATAATTAAGAAACTACCCCTGTCCTAATTCCTTGAAGAAAGCAGAGAGGTTTTTTTTTAAATTATTAATATTATTCCTTTTTAATTTTGCTGCATTTTCTAGTGGGTCTCTTCCCCCAGGCAGCCCCTCCTGGGCGGCAGGGCAGTTTAGTATATTAAAGGTTTCAAATGCTGATGTTTAAATGTTTTCAACGAATATGTTAATTACAATGGACAAGACTCTAGCACTCTGCTGAAAGAGCAGCCTGAACTTTGTGTATTTAGCAGATCCTATAAGGTGATGACAGCTCACAAGGAGTTGATAAACGCCATTCCTCAGGAAGATAAACGTAAACCAAACCTCAAACCTCTCAATTTATTCACATATCCAATTATTTTACAATAACTTTTAAATATAAGGGATTGTGAATTTTAAAAAGCAACACTAGAACTTGGGCATGGCTTTTATTTATAAGCATTGAGAAAAAACATGATAGAAAATGCAGAAGTCAAAACAAAAGAGGGTTAGGAGGAAGACATTAATATTCTCTGCTTATATGGGTTTCTGCTCCCTGCTGTGATGGCTTCACATTCTCTTTGTAATAAGGGACTACAAGCAAGTCCAGAACTGCCGAGCACGTCCCTGTCTTCTTCAAAGTAATAATATCTTTAAAAGATTTGAAGGAGCAGGTGGATTTGTGGATTTCAGAGCTTATCTGACTAAAGGGCTACAGCATGACTACCATGAGCACATTCACACTAATGTGGGCTCTTAGCCTGGTCGGGACCTCCCAACCCAGCTGTCCCACAGCTGGCTGTGGGATTTGGGCAACCACAGAGCTTACAGGTGTCAGCCCTTGTTCCTCAGACCCTGACAGACACAGAAACCACGAGAGGAGCAACTGAGATCTTTTTAAAGTACAAAACTTCACTTAACGATCCCGTGCTACTGCAGAACCAGCAGTTACCCATTCTCTCACTTTCCCAGTTTGCAGTCACTGGTGACAACATGGATCTTCTCGCACATCAGTGTCCCCACACAAATCTCTCTGATCCTCAGGGACGTTCAGTGGAGCTGGGGCAACACCTGGAGGATTTAGTTCTATAAACCATTTTGGCAGCTTGGTACAGGATCATACTTCTGCTTGAAGATGCTTCACGGGCATTATGCTCTTTTTACAGATAGATTCTTGTATCATATTATGGTATATTTATTTTTTTTAATGAGACAACTTATATTTTACTAGTAGACTAAAACAGGCCTTAGTGGTTTAAACTTTCTGTGGAAACCTCAGACTTTGGTCATAAGAACGCTTGGTGCAATTTGCTGTTATTTTTAGAAAATGACGTGTGTGGGAGCCATGAAATGGAAGTTGCTGACATGCACACACACACACACACAAAATAAAAGAAAAAGGACAGTAACCCCTCTTGCTTTCTTCTTGAACATAACTGCACATAAACACGAGACAAAAGCCGCACACTGTCATTGGAAAGTGTTCGGTCAGTTGTGCTGTGTAATAGTATTGGCAGACACAGATATGCTTTCCTTCCTTCCTTCCTTCCTTCCTTCCTTCCTTCCTTCTTTCTT
>VZRU01018552.1:62757-73705 GCA_013398155.1 Pedionomus torquatus
CCTTCCTTCCTTCCTCCCTTCCTTCCTTCCTCCCTTCCTCCCTTCCTCCCTTCCTTCCTTCCTTCCTTCCTTCCTCCCTTCCTTCCTTTATTTCTTTCTTTCTTCCTTCCTTCTTTCTTGCTTTTTCTCCAGTGCTCACGCACAAAAGTGCTCATAGTTCTTTTGCATACCTGAATCACATAAGCTAAATATTTGCTGTGCACATACAATGTAGGCCAGTGCAGGATCAAAAAGTTAAGGGCCTCAATTCAGAGCTCTGCTTTATGAATACTGAAGTTGAGCTGAGTGTTTTTTGGCACTAGTTCTAAAAGAGTAATCCTTTGGATTGTATTTTCAGGAAGACCTCCTCTAGCAAAAACACCAAAATGGCTTGCTCCTTGAGAATGCTGTTCTCAATTGTAAGCATAATTGTGTTTTGGGATAAACCAGGAAACACTTCTGTGCTGGGATACCAAAAACTGAAACTGAATGAATAAGACATGTAGTACAGATCCATGATATACATAACTGTGCCTCAAGTCATGACGACACATTACTCTGTTATAAATTCAGCACTAATAAATCTAGCCTACTGGAAGGACACATAGGATCACAGAATGGTTAGAGTTGGAAGGTACCTCAAAGATCATCAAGTTCCAACCTCCCTGCCATGGGCAGGGACACCTCCCACCAGACCAGGTTGCTCAAAGCCCCATCCAGCCTGGCCTTGAACACCTCCAGGGATGGGGGAGCCACAACTTCCCTGGGCAACCTGTTCCAGTGCCTCACCACCCTCACAGGAAAGAATTTCTTCCTAATATCCACTCTAAATCTCCCCTCTTCCAATTTAAAACCATTACCCCTTGTCCTATCACTACACTTCCTGACAGAGTCCTTCTCCTGCTCTCCTGTAGGCTCCCTTCAGATACTAGAAGGCTGCTAGAAGGTCTCCCCGGAGCCTTCTCTTCTCCAGGCTGAACAGCCCCAGCTCCCTCAGCCTGTCCTCATAGGAGAGGTACTCCAGCCCTCTAATCATCTTTGCAGCACTCCGCTGGACGCATTCCAACAATTCTATGTCCTTTCTCTGTTGAGGACTCCAGAGCTGGACACAGTACTCCTGGTGGGGTCTCACGAGTGCAGAGTAGAGGGGCAGAATCACCTCCCATGACCTGCTGGTCACACTTCTTTTGATGCAGCCCAGGATATGGTTGGCTTTCTGGGCTGCCAGCGCACACTGCAATACAACATACTCAACTTGCTTTGCAAACACTGTGACCGGTACTGAAACACTGGGATGTTCCACTTGTATATCCAATAGACCATCATATAACTGTATTCTCAAACTTGTCCTGGGCTGGTTTTACTACCAAAAAATCAATGGAACTCTATCTGCCTATCAGAGCTTGCTGGGAAAGGACACGTATGAAGGTGTAAGGGTGTGTGTGCTCTGAACAGGCAGCACTTCCTGCTATTCCAGATGGGCAGCTCGGAGAGCACTAAAAGCAAACCTGCCACAATTCAGGGATGAGATCCCTGAACATTCCCTCTTCTGCTACATCATCTCACCCACAGCTGTACCTTGGTTAAAATAAACTGTTTATTGATTCCCCAAACTGGCAATTATAGGCAACTTGTTTATTTGATTAAATAAATGTAGAATTGCTCATGCAACCATGATGTGAGGCTCCTACATTGAAAAATTTATCTTAATTGATAAATTTAATTTAATTATTATGTCTGTTGATGGAGGAGAGCTATACCTATGGCAGAAATTTCTCATTCCGATATCTAGGTGTGTGTGATGAGAGAATCATTTACTCTACATAGTTTAAAATTCTTTCATACCAATTGTTCCACTTCTTTTTTTTTTTTCTAGTGGAAGTTTGAAATAGGTGCCATGCTCATGGATTTGATTCATACAGATTTCAGACAGACATTGTGCAAAACCATTTAGAGAGATTCAACATTGCTTTTTTTTTTTTTTTTTTTTTAAATCAATTTCTTAATGACTCATTTGGAGTGTTTGCACACAATCTCACATAAAAACCCCTCCAGCAATGACTTACAGTAAAAATGTCTGAGTATGTGTCAATAACTCTAGAATGGGTAGCATTATAATTTGTTAAAAGCTATCTGGCATCTGGGTAAGATTCTGACTAAGAAATACTTCCTATTATCTAAAATATTTTGGGGTATTTTCACTGGGAAAATTTGAAACATGCTGTCATCTACTGCATCTGCCTACAGAAGGGAAATTTTGTTATTCCCACTGATGTTACAATTTGTTCAGCTTTATGCATGAAAGGTGGGAGTCCTTGTTTAGCAAAAGCCCTACTGAATTTCAGCATTTTTATTCTACGTTAGCTGCTTTGACCACAGGCAGCAGAGGCCAGTTCCTCAACAGGTGCTGTGCAGCATTTGTTAATAAAGCTGCTTTATCAAGGAAGTCACCACTGGCTACATGACTGAGGTAGAAACTTTGAAGCACAGATTACAAGATTTTCTCAAGATCACAAGTTAATTCAGTATTATCATAGAATAGAACAGAGACTTCCTAACTCCCATGACAGGAGTAGACTATTTCTAATTTTTAGTTGGTATATGCAGCTTCTGTATTCTGAACAATGCTGGCTCTCCCAAATTCCAGCTAAATATTTTGTCCCATTCAGGGCACATTACTGCCTTCTAATTATCCACCCTATTTCTTGGTGTAATATAGCACCCAAATTCTCTTCAGTTGTAAGCATCTTGTTTTCTAATTGTTGAATTTTTTACACGGATCAAGACTTCAAGTTTATGGGACACAGTAAACACTAACATTTATGTCTCGATTTATGTTACATCTACTTTAATAGTGCTGTTAGTTAGAATGGCAATAGACAAATAGCAACATGAACATCACAGCTGTAAATAGTATATTACTTTGTATAAAAGTATGTTATTTATTATTGTACAAAACCTCCCACACATTAAAATATTTCTTAGCTCAACTGTCCCTACTGAAAACAGTTACAGAAAAAGCTTAGTTTCTAACGAAGAATGATATGTTACTTTTGTTTCATGCAAGTACTCTATCTAATACTGTGGCTGTTTAGATCTTAGGTCACCAAAAGAAGAGAAAAGAAGATATTAACATATCAATGAAACACTCTCCTCAGGAGCCATGGAGCGGGAACAATATTTGCATCTACAGTTTGTTAACAGCACAGGCAAAACTGCTAGCAAAAATTCTTAAATTAGGGTTTAATGTGATGGTCTCTGTTTTCAAAAGAGAAACAAAAAGCCACCACAAAACCCATGTTCAGAAGTGGCTTGTTCTGAGTAAATATCACCGTAAATCACCAGTGAAGACCTGAACCCCTTTTGGTTAGGTAAAGAACAAACTCCTATTATAAGAAATAAATTGAACTATCTTGCTGCAGTCCTCTTGGGCTCCCAACCAGGAAAATTATACAGCTAATCAAAAGTAGCATTGCTCAAGATGCAGTAAATTCGTTATATTATTTATCTGAAGAAATTAGTAGGTCATGTAAGTGCAGAAATCACCATATTAAATAAGACTTCAATAGATAAGCAACTTCTCCCTAATGTTGGCCAATCTAATGTTTGATCTTGCAGAAGATCCTTTCAATAGCAGATTTGTTTTCTAACCCACATCTATCAATAGTGTCTTACTCTTCAGAGCCTGAGAAGCTATAATTTCTTTTCTTGCCCTATCTAATATACCTATGGCTATTGCTGATAGCATCTAGCTTTTTTTTTGTCTTCAAGAGCATCTTGTGATAATGAGTTTCATGGAATATTTGAATTGAACTGCTAAAAGTATTTCCTTTTGCCATTTTAAACATCACTCATTTCTTAGCCACCTTTATTTATGAAGTACGTCTTGCTGAAAAGAGATTGAACACAGTATTCCAGATGACATCATACCATTAACATTTTATATTTTACTTTCTATCACACTGTTTATACAGTCTAATATTTTAAAAAGGAAATTGAAATCCTACTGAATGCTGAATAGAGAGCCCATTAAACCATCCTCAATGCTTAGGTCTTTTTTCACACTTGTAGATCTCGCTGGAAAAAACAGACCTTTTCTTTGGAACCATATGTCAATGGAATAGTTAAGGTATGCTCTAAACTTAGTTATATTTAAGGATGTTGTTAGAATGAAAACAAATATCAAGACATCAGAGTTTTTCACAAAAGGGAGCTCTTTTCTGGAGCACGCCATCAACTTGCCTCCATCTGCCCAAACATTATCTTCTCCTGAGGACCAAAAAGCTGAAGAGAATACAGTATTTCTGAAGTTATGGACATATTTAGGAAAACAAATACGGAATCAGGGGACTGTGCATTGCCAGTCGATTCTGAAACCCCTTAACTGGGTGATTTCATGTAGTGCCAAGAACTTAGCTAAAATTTTAACTTTCAAACTATGAGTTCAGGGCCCAATTTTCAAAGTGATGAGCACCCTTAGGTTCTACAAAAGCCACTGTGGACTATAGCACTTCATAAAAATCAGTCCCCATGTTGTTTATTTAATTTATTTTTGAAATATTTTCTTTGCTTTAGTCCACTAACAACTAATTAAGCTGCCTCCAGATTAAGAGACTGAGCCAAGAGTTACAGGATATACCACATGCTTTCTCAAGGCAAATATTTAGAGTTGTTTGTTGGGTTGATGTCTTTGACATCGATCTTCTACACATAGGCCATTAAAAAATGCAACATCACAAAAATCACCACATGACATTATGTGAAAGATTTGCTTTTTGAAAAGCAAGATGTATTCAACGCCAGCTTGCAAATTGTTTTGCAGATGCTATTTCTATAATGCTGGCATGGCTCCTTTTAGCAAGGGGGGTTGGGGGCTAGGGTGGGGGGAGGGAAACATAAAAGACGTAGATCAAAGATTCTTTTTTGGTAGGCAAAGGCTTCTGGCTTCTTTTTCCTAATAGAAAAAGTTTGTGATATCAGAGGAGACCGCACATCAAGCAGGGTTATGCATCCCAGCTTTAGCATTCTCTTTATTCGTGCTTTGTGCTTGCTACCGCTCCCTTGTCACTGTGTTGCTGTTTCATGGGGGCCTCCGCAGGATTTAGAGAACACAGGCAGAAAACACTGTAGAAATAAAGACTTCTAGTAATTTGTTTATCACTCCCATTAAACTAACCCTATGACTGATTGTCTTCAATAAGACTAATCCAGCAAAGGGCTCCAATGGCTTCTTGATGTTCTCAGTAATCAGAATGCCTTTATGCCTAATGGTGGCACGGAAAATGCACCCCTGTGCAGGAAAAGCAAGCTTCTCAGAGCACTGCCTGTCCTTTCTAAAATCACAGGCATCTCTGATTTCAACAGAGGTCAATAACAGCTTTGGAAAAATCAGACAGTTATGCAAACAGAAATTTAAGGTAAACAGACATACGTATAGAATGAGGCTGTCCAAAGCACTCCACATTGCCTCAGTTCTTCAACCATTCAAGATTAAGATAAAGCTCCCATTTTCTTAGTGGGCAATGCCCAGTGTCCACGTGTCTGACTGAGGCGGTGACCAAATGCTTTCCCGGCAGGTTGCAGATGCGCAGCATGACAGATCAGGCAGTTCCTGGTGTCCCTACTCTGACTCCTGCCGTGGGGCTGCAGCCTGGCTGGAGGCTGGCGGCTCCACTCACACCAAGTGCGGATAACACACCGGGATGTGCCTCCTCCAGCCAGCTCAGCAAACGGAGTTTGTCAAGGTACTAAATATATTAAAGTGCAGACTTCAAAAGCCTCTGATCGGACGATGGTGGCAATGGAGGACACCATGCAAACAAATAACCTAACACTGTAGACCTGTTTAGGAGCTAGAAGAAGTGTAGAGAAGATTTTTCTCTCCCTCACCCCCATGGTTTTCAGGAAAAGGTCTTTGAACTTCTTTATCTGAGCACTTATATTTTTATTACAGGAAATTAAGAGGCTGAATGATGTGTGATTCAACTGTAGATCCCTGGACATGAAATGAAGCCATAATAAAACATTTTAATATGAAATCAAAACCATAAGCTTGACTCTCTCCTACTTCTGACCTCTGCTCTATGCAGGGGCAAGTACATAGTGGGAGCCAACAATTGCTCCTTCCTTGTATTTCACCGATAAGTCTATAGACAGGTCATGTGCTGCTTTAAACTATAATACTGTTGGTGGAGTTTCTCAGAGCAGATCTTTGCTGCATAAGAGAAGGCGGCCTAGGGATGCCTGGCCAGGGTCTGCCCATGGCAAGGCAGGGTACTAGTGTGGTTCTCCACCAACACATGCCGCGTGTCTGCTCATATGCCTGGCTGGACTTGAAACTCAAGCCTGTGAGTTCCAGTCTATTAATTTACTTTGCCTCCTTCTGCCACAGTAAGATGAGACCCGGAGGCCACCTGAGATACAGATTTTGGTCTTTGCTTCAGAAGGATAAAGTCAAGAAATGAGATTAAGCAAGAGAAAGTTGCTTCAAAGATTTTTTTTTTCTTTGAATATTGATGCCTAGAAAGAACAAATGCAGACACTTGGTGTCATGCTGCTGCTAGCTGAGCTGGCAGAAAAAAACATGTGATAACTGTAAGCATTAGTCAAAAAAAAAAAAAAAATCAAGCGAATGCTCTAATCAAGTACAGCTAAAATCTGTAATGTCCAATAAAAGACAATCAGTGTAATTGAAAGAGTGCCAAACAACCACATAATACAAATTTAGTTTTCCAGGGAGTGCCTCTCACATTATAATAAAAAAATCAACAAAGCCATCAGTCTGACATTACAGCTAAACCAGTCCAATGGCTCACCCCACTGCCAGCTCCCTTCCCCTCTGCTATACCAGCTTCCCTGACCGCAGAGATCTTGTTTGGGGAGCTAAACTAGACAAATACTAACTTTTTTTCTGACACTCGGGCTCCAAGAAACAACAAACAAGTGTCAGTGCCAACACAAGGGAATTGGTGAGAATATGTCTGTGCACAGATGAGGAAAACTTTATTATAAGACTAGGTATACTTTGATGTTACTGGTAAGGCAAAAAGGAGAACCTAAGCATCCTGCCTGTATTCCATCCAGCAACCTGAACTAGGATTACAGCATGCGTGCAATAGCACAACAGATTTACACTGACTGTTTTGAATTTATAATTGAACTGCAGCTGTGAATCTGAGTAAGTAATGATAGAAGCAAAACTTCCCATCTAGACTTCCGCAGGTTCTCCAGTGGGTCATTTCCTTCCTGCAGCCAAATACACTCTCAGCTTTTGGAAGTCTGAACAAACCTTTCCAAGAGTCCTCTGGCAAATAAATCAGGTGTACATCTGTAAAGGAGGTTTCATTTGTTAATTAATTAAGATTGTAACAGAAACACAGGGAATTCATGTGATGGCAGGAGGTTAGACTAGCTGGCCTTCTCAGGTCCATTCCAATCTGAATTATCCTACAACCCTATGATCCTGTGAGAGTGACTTTTTTTTTCTTTCTTTTTTTTTTTTTTTCCCTGCCTTTGTTCATAACAGCTACTTTGGATAGAAACTATTCACCTATGGTCCTGGAGAAAATAGCTTTTCCACCCTCCTCATGCAAGTCAATGAGGCATACAGTGGTCAGTCAGGTGCGGGGAAAGTGAAAATTTTCTTCAGATGCATTTCACCAGGCGTGGCTAGCTAAATGGGACACCTTAGTCGTGTTCCTTACTCTTTGTAGGGCATCCCTCATTCTGCCTTTCATATCAAATTTCTGCTCAGGGAAATGTAGCAGGTCTTTCAGGCAGGCCTTTCCTTATTTCTTAATTAAAATGGAAATAACAAGGGTAAACAGAGATGCCAGTGGTAAGCCAGCATTGTGCCACCTGTATTGAAGAGTCAGAAAGTAATAGTTCAAAACACCCAGGACAAAGCCACTCTAAAACAGAACAGTCACCTGGGTACATTGTACCAGAGAAGTAAATACAGGTGATGCAATGGCACAGAGTGGGATAACTACACCTTATGCAAAAGCCAGTTCTTGTGGTGTCTAAAGAAAGTGCACATAACTGATGCTACGTGCCTGGGTTCCTCAGAGGAACAGCAGCACTAGACTTGTCAAAGGCCAGCTGGACACCCACCAGCACGGGGTGCAAGAAAGCAACATGAGAGATTGGTTAGTATTTTCCAGTGCAAAGAGGGCAGAAACAAGACAGGGAGAAGTGAAGTGATACAGAAACAGAGACAAGGAAATAGAAGAAAATAAAATAAATTTAAAAACCCCAAACCCCAGATGTTGCTTTTCTCTTACTCAAATCTAAAGTGAAGGATTTGTTCTTGTTCCTGTTCTATGTGGTCTTTGCTGCCTTTTACACTCCTGCCATCAGACATGCTGTCCAGAGCACTCAAATTTATGGTCAGAAGCTGAGAGGATGCAAAGGACAAAAGAACAGGGACTGTTGCTTTTGGTGCAGCACCTGGAACAGTGTGTTTCTGGTTTGTAACCAACAATTAAAATTAAAAAAAATAAATAAAGAAAAGACAAGACACATGTAGTGAAACAGCTGGTACTGCAGCATCTTTGTCACTGCTTCTGAATCAACTCATCCACCTGTACTGTTTGGCTTTCCATTTACATTTAAAAGGATGTGAAATATACAGTAACAAAACATTATTAGAACAAATAAGCCTAAGGAGACAACTAAAAGAGGAAGTGAAAGGTTTAAAAAATAAAAATAAGAATGAGACATAGTATTTGTCTCTGACAAGACTTGCTGATATATTCAGATTGAAATGTCATATGGAAATGGTGCAATTTTTGCCTTAGATAGGAGAGAACACGTCTGTCACATTCTTATCCATCCTTGCTCTTATCCTCTTACCCCTCTTATCCATGTTTGAATGAAACTAATGACTTCAAAGGTAGGTAGCTTGTGGTCAGCCTTCCAGGCATAATGCCATGAAGCCAAGGCTTTTCCATGCTATGGAAACTTCCCCAGATCTCAGACATCCCATGTTCACTAAATAATATCACCTGTGTATCCAGCTTGCAAGGACCAGTCACCACAGGACACTTACTTCATAGTGGAGCATCGACAAGCTATCATGAAGTATTTATAGGTTCAAGCAGACTTTTGTGCAATGCGAGCAGATTGTCAGGTATTAGAGTGAGTTAACTTATTACAGAGTTCAACTCTTCAAAGTTTGGGGAAAGCACTTCTTATTCACCATCTAAACATCTCAATTCATACTGCGTATTTGCAGCCTCAGCCCGAGTTATTTGGGTTATCAGAAGCCCGATCTTTTCTTAGCTACTCTGAATCTGTCAGTGAAACTCAAGAGCCCAACTATGAGGATTATGACAGTCATAATATAGAAGTTTTCTCTCCTTAATTTTCCTGGATACATTCAAGATACATGACATTTTTATTAAAATATATATCCTAAAAAGAAAGTTGAAAGGGGTCAAATGGGTTGTCTCCTGCTCACCAATTTCATTTAGAAATGAGTCCTGGCTTGCAACTCCTAAACCTGAACTCTCTGATAGTTAGAGGCTTAATGGAGTGACACTATCACAATATCCAAGAAAACCAAAGTGCAAGAGTCAAGAAGGGAAGGGTTTTTTACCTAAATAGCCTGCAAGAAATGGTGTTAATTTTTGATAAAGGCATTTAAAAAATTAACAACTTATTTGTTAACGAAGGGACATTCTGGCAATGTCCAAAGTGTCCTGCTGCTTCAGGTAATGCAAAAAATTACAATAAATATTTATACTCCTTCAGACAGGACAGGAGATTTGTTGCTCTTTAAAAAAATCAAAGCAAATAAATAGAAGACCTTTTTTTGCAATATTTTTCTGTATTATTACCTGTATTATTCTATTTTATATAATATACTATTCTGCATTATATGCTATATGTTTAATATTTTGGAAGTGCTTAGTTCTTCTGAAAATAAAGAAAAACTAAAGCTCAATAACCCCCCTTTGCCAATTGCCATTTTGTAGGCCTTTGTAATTAGAAAAAATAATTTAAAAAGCCATAATAAATCCTTTGATGAGCTTTTTAGACTCTCTTTGGTTCTACTGTATAAATCTCCTGAACAAATCTCCTATATTACACTCTTTTATTTAGGAAGCCTTTGTAAGCTTATTTCTATGAGAAAGAAACCAGGAAATTCCAATATTTGCTGTTGTTTCAGTGCTGGGTTGTTTTTTTCTTCTTCTAATGTGGTCATCAATAGAAAACTGGAATGTACAGGAGCAACCTAATACTCAGAAGAACAGAGTTCAAAAATAATTTTATCTCAGACCCCCAAAAAATGCAAGTTGGTAATTTTCCCTAATTCCTTCTGCCAAGAAATAGAAATGCTTTCTGGTTCATTGAGCAAATTGGTGGGTCTGAGTTCCAGAAATTCAGATATCCTTACAAAGGCAGTATTATGACCAAACAGGTTACGTGTTCAGAATTCTGGCTGAGTGCCATTTTGTTAATAAATACAAGTGTTGAATTCAGCTGGATTTAAAGATTGTGTTCTTTGCTTGAGCAAGTCTAGAAGTGCCAGAGCTGTAAAATTATTGTTTTAGATTGTGCTTTGAAACTCAGAGACACCATCGCAGATAAAAACTGTCTCTGATCCTGCAAAGAGAATCAGATGGGCAGGTCTCACACTGAGTCCAGCTGACTTCAGTGACCTAAAACGGTGGTTTGCTGCATAGAACTATAAAAAGATTGCACCAACCTGTAACAAATTAAACACTCAGATAAACTACAAACGTATTTAATTGGGATTTTTTTTTTTTTAAATTCTAACTTCAGAAATAGAAGACAAAGTGGCAAAATACTTGATTATAGATCAGAGCTAAAATTTTTTCTTCTTGGGTTCTCTGTGCTCTGCTTGTTTAAAAAGACATTAATTTTCTTCAATACAATGTTGCCTTCATCACCAGCAATCAACAAGAACTAAAATGTAACCCTCCCAACAGGTTTGTCTGTTTGT
>VZRU01018553.1:668-11284 GCA_013398155.1 Pedionomus torquatus
AATTTAAATAAATAAAAGAAAAAAAAAAAACAGCATAAAGAAGTTATTTTATAATTATCTGGAGTGTAGAAAATAATTTGGTCCAGCATAGAGACATTGAATCAGCTGAGATGAAACAATCTTTTACGTAGAGTAGCAGTTTTGTATCACAGTTTTGTATCCATGAAGTTCTTGCCGTGCATTTGGCAGGTGTCAAACATTTATTGAAAATGCCAAAGTAGAAAATATAAATACAGAACTCATCACTGTTGAAATGGAGGTTGCCATGGAAATAAACCAGTATGAACCTATTATGAGGAAATGACTTACAATCTTGAGATGACAGTCCTCTGCAGCTGTGTGGGATTAAAAGGGAAAAGTTTTCATGTTTTAGATGGGATTGTCCTTTAAATTATACTGATGTAAATTCATGTAAGTGCCACTAAAATAAATTAAATTGTACATTTAAACGAGAAACAGAACATTATACAGTTTTTTTCTCTCGAAATAATCATAATGACTTGTGTAAAAACATGCTTAGCTTAATGGATCAAAAAAGTGTGATCATGATAGCAGCACCTTGTAGGGAAATGAGTTTATGTGTGAAAACCAAAGCAGATTAGATCCAAATTGTCTAAATTTGTGTAGAACTTAAATTCATTCTAAAATACATTTTCTGCTTTTACTTTTTATTTTTCAGGGATTTCTGTTCCAGTTATGCAGAAATCTGTCTTTCTTTTTGCAATTCATACTTCGTGCCTCAGTTACTATCATGCGTCTTACACAGGTCTTTGTTCTATTTCCCTCTTCAGTTAAAGGTCTCATGAGTGAGTGTATGCAGGTTTTTTTTTTCCCCTATACAATCTTGCTGGTATCTTATTTTTCTGGGCCCAGAGCTTCCCCAAGGCAAAATTTAATGTGATAGATCTCTGTTTTCATTTTAAAAAGAGATAGGTGTTTAAGTCAGTTGTTGCTTGTGGATGGAAAGTAATTTCACTATATAGCAGCCAATAAGGGAACTTTCTGGTCAGCATCATTCTTGTGGATACAATAAAACATGATTTAGGAAACAACTGAAAATAAATAGCATGGTTTTAAATAAGCAATTACATTATTGTTTGAACATGTTTGCTATTCGTCAGCTTTTTATTGTTATGAGAGTTGTGTTTCTCACTTTTTAATACAAATTTCAAAATACTTAGCTGTTCTCTGTCATCAGCAAAGATGCTTCTTCTATGAAATTTTATAAAAACATCACATTTAATTTAAAAAAGTAACATTTTACAACAAAATTTAATATATACTTCTATGATTCTTGTATGCCAGTGTATTTCCATAAAGCAAACTCAGCATGGAATTTATAGAGAAACAAGAACTCCCAACTGTTAATATTCTAGTACAGATAAATTTTTTTAATTGTGTACTTGAGCTTTCTGCTATTTGCAATTTATTCTTACCTTTTTTTTTTTTCAATAAAAGGGCTTTAAAAGCAAACACATACATGATTAGTTAAAGGTCTATCTATTATATTTTACAACATGCTTCTCATAATTTACATCTGCAGAGCTGATCTCGATATCAAAGACTGATAACCTATAGACCACTCAAAGTTTGCTCAGCATTGTTTGAAAAAGAGATGCATTGTCATCATAGTTTAGGAGGATTTGTGGCTTTTTGGTCTACTCACTTAATGAAAACATGAATAACTCCTCTCTGAAACAAGTTCTTGCAGTGTAAGGTATGTGGCAGGTTAATCACACACTAGGCTTAGCAAAAGTATTATGTGGCCTTAAACTCATCTTCTGGATGGTTATACGTCTTCCATTTTACCACAGGGAAAGCCTTTATGATTCTTTTAGATTAGTAAGATTTTTAGAAATCTGAAGTCTAAATGTAACAACAGCATATGCGTATGTCTTATAATTTGAACCAAAAGATGAGTTTAAAACCCTATTCAATGTCGTATGTTTGGCTTTAACATGGTCTAGAAACATTTACGGTCAGTTACATTTAAGAAATATTCAGGATGACAATCCTTTTTGACCCTCAGGAGTTGATTACCGATTTACAACTAAGATCCAGAAAGTAACTGTTATTTTTTTCTAGCTTACCAGCTTTTTTCTCTTGAAAAAATGCTTACATGATCAGTTCCAAATCTCAGTTACTGATCACTGAATATCAGATAGAAGGTGGTAAGAAAGATATACTTCTCAGCTGAGTCAACTTTGGTGTACAGCTCTGCTTCAGTCTTTTGATATCCATGTAACTATAGTAGTCTATTCAGTATGAGGGCCACCCCCTTCCTCCAAAACACTCAAACTCAGAGTTATGTTACTCAAGAATGTTTTCTGTGGGGGTGCTCAGAGCATTATGCCTTGGGTATTTCAGTAATGTATTGGAAGGCACACCTCTTACATTCAGTATTGAATTCTGGCTGTGTTAGAGCAAAAATCTTTTTTATTCATATTGAAAAGCTGTAAAGATTAAAATGTTAAACAGAGTAGTGGAAATTAAAGTTTTGTTCCTGCATGTAAGAACAGTTGATTGATATTTTAAGTGTAAAATTCACTTTGTAAAGTCCTTCATTTAAAAAAATCTCCTGCTGGAGTAACAAAAAGCTCTTCAATATTGTGTCGCCTTTGGTTGAAATAATTGAGTATAGGATTTTCTTTGTTGTTCAAATGTATTTGAGTTTTTAATCAGATTTTAGTTATGCCTCCCTCAGTTTGAGAAATCTTTGCAAAATAGTATTTTTATGTGTTTTTAAAATACATTCAAATGACAGATGTCAGCTTAAAAAATAGCTTTTGAGATGTGTTTTATAAAGTCTTAACTCATGTGGCTTTATTCAAAATTAGATTTTACTGTAGAAGTCAAGTCCTAGGAGAAAGTACTGCTTTTACAAGCAGAGTAATAAAAATTTGTTCTAGGTCCTGCCTGAAGTATGTGTAATAGGAACAGGACAGCTTAAGAATTAAATTAAAAACATTGTCATCAACATACTCTAGGTCTGCTTAGTACCTATATTAAAAGAGTTAGGGTTAGGTCAAAATATAGTTACTTCTTCTAGGGGGTTTTAATCATACTTTTTTTATTCAGTTCTTTCTGATGTAATGAAAAAATAGTAATTTGCTAAGGACTATACAGGATTGTGAAAGAATTGTTTTCACTGACTATTTTTTCTGCTTGAAAAAGTTTTATTCAGCTGCTATAAATGTCAGAAAGTGTTGCGTGTTGAGCTGATACTTGCTGTTTGTGCTTGTGAATAGCTATATATGAAAATGTGTCAGTGGTGTTCTATAGACAGGGTCCTGTGGGAAGCATGGCATAGTAACACCCTCCCTAAAAATAAAATAAATAAATACACCCACCCCCCACCCCCGCTCTCCTGGATTTAAAGATTGCATTGGGAAAGAAGCCAGTTTTCAGTAGAGGTTATTTTCTCCCCCTGTGCTCTCATTACTGACCCAGGACAGATTGAGGGAAGGAAATTAGTTCTCCAGTAGATAACGTAGCTGAAGACTAGCAGTATGGTTTGTTCACCTAGGGTTCATTCCTGCATAGTCAAAAAANATAAATAAATACACCCACCCCCCACCCCCGCTCTCCTGGATTTAAAGATTGCATTGGGAAAGAAGCCAGTTTTCATTAGAGGTTATTTTCCCCCCTGTGCTCTCATTACTGACCCAGGACAGATTGAGGGAAGGAAATTAATTCTCCAGTAGATACCGTAGCTGAAGACTAGTAGTATGGTTTGTTCACCTAGGGTTCATTCCTGCATAGTCAAAAAAACCCCACCACTGAGAAAACCTAAACCTGACTCTGGTCTCAAAGTTCTGATACTCTTTGGTTATAAAATACATTCTACTTATTACTTAGAGTATCTTTAGAGAGCCTGCAAGTATATTGTTGAGATTACTCTATGAAAATCTACTAGTTTTGGAAACAGCTTTATTATTTTGTCTGGTATAAATTAAAAGAAGAAGATAAGGAAGAAAATATGAAGCAGAGGAAAAGGTTTTAAGTAGAACTATATAAAAAATGGAGTAATATTTTCAGTGGAAGCCAAAGTAGTTGACAGATATGTTTTCCAATCATAAGACTTTATATAACCACCTTATGAAATACTGAAACATCAGTGTTAGATACTGTTCTCAATGGATTTTAAATAATTGCTTCCATAGGCAATTTTATACACCTGAAATATATGAGGCATAAGAATTTGGAATAATTTCAAAAAATGACCAAATTAGTATTATATTTAAAGGTAAACAAACTCAACCTTCAGACTGGAATTGGAAAGAAATAACAGAAAACGTAATTAGACTATAGAAAAACTTAAATGGGTTCACTGGAAAGTTTTCCACATTCTCAAGGTGCACACAAATTTACTTCAAAGGAGTAAACAGGATTAATTAGGAGCCAGTGTGTGATCAAAGTGGTGACTTGATGTTACAGAGTGCTTTTGGGACAAATCACAGGGCCAGAACATTGCCAAAGAAAAATATGAAATTACTGTAAAATTTAGGAATAAGTAAAAATGCATGTTATAGAATGCTTCAGGGTGAAAAGAATAACAGAAAAGCTGATGTGATGTTATTGTAGAGGTCACTAGAGCCTGTTTGATCAGTGTGACAAGTACAGATACAACTTTTTCTAAGCCACTTCCAATGAAACCTTGCAAAGGACAGAATTTGGTGATAATGAGAGATTTTTATTCCCATATCTATGAAAAAACCCACAAGATTGCATTGGCAAGTGTCACAACTTAAAGACTTACCTGTTCTTTGGGTGTATAGGGATAGCAACCATGGGTTTGTAGAATTATATAATACAAAAGAACATAGAGGATTTATCCTTTAAGTTTCTCTACTTTATTATACTTACCACAAATAACAGAAAAAACACCACTAAAAGGTATACTTATGATTAGCAGAGGAAATGTACTAGCTTGTTACATATATATTTGTACAAATGAATAGCAGCAATCAATAGTATAGCAGAGATCAACTATGGCAATTATAACAGCAGCAATCAAGTCTTACAGGTTACTAAAAACTTATCACAAGTGAAGCAAACAACGATATTTTAGCATCAGATATGCTTATGATAGTTATTTTTATATACATATATATACATATATATATGACATTAAGTAAATTCCAGAAGGGAGCCAAACCATCTCAGAGGGTAGGACAAACCAATCCCTGAAGGGGACCCAACCATCTCAGAAGTGGGAGGACAAACCAACCCAACCCCAGAAGTGTGCCCAGAGGGGAATCAATAAAATGACAGTCTCACTTCAAAGATGATCTGCATCACAGAGTTGGGAGTCAGCCAAGCGTTTCCAGCGTGGGTACAAGATCTTGTACAAAGTTCACGCTGACCTGTTCAGGAAAGGGAAAAGCATGTGCAGCATGGGTAGTCATCAGGGAGAGAGGCTCCATTTGGTTAAAAATCAAGTCTCTTTTATATTACAGAGACATAAAAGGACATAGCCCCTCACTACTTCAAGTAGTCAGGAATTGTTGTAAATTTCTGTTTTTTTACCTGGAATCCCTGATAGATGATTTTTTTTCTATGTTCTCAGACCAATTTTTTTGTTTTCCTATTCTTGCAGTTAGAAAGACCAACCACAGCTACCGATTCTTAGTTTCTCAGGATGTTTTAGCCCCTTTTAAAGACTATTTTTCACCTTTTAGAAAATAAGTTGCTATTACAGTTCCTTGATTCTGCGCTTCTCAAGGGTATTGCAGGATGTCTCCGATTTCTAATCAGCAATACTTCAAAGATGTCAGATGCACTTCTCAAGGATGCTTCTGGCTCACAGTTCCCAGGCTGGCAGAAATTTTTTCTGTCAGTACCAGACACTTTCTTCTGATCAGTAACTTTTGCTTTTTAACAAGGTTGCCTTTACGACTGTTTGCATCAACAGGTGATCAGGTTCTGGTACGTGTTGGGAACAACGTGGTGGTTTAGAACATTGAGATAGTTTAGATTTGTTCCAATTAACTGAAACATTGCTTAAAGAATGTAGAACTAGACAGAAACTTACATAAACATGGTCACTATTAAAAGTGTATAAGCATCGAGAATAAAATAAGCATAAAGGATTAAAACCAAATAAATGCATGAATAGCATATTCAGAGGCCAGGTATCTCTTGGGAAGATAAATATATGTAAGAAACTGGCAGTGGTTGAAAGAAACTTGATTAAATTTCAGTGACAGTATTAACATGTGAAAAACAAGGCATACTATGAGACCACTGTGGAAATACCAGGTGACCTTTTATGACCTGAAAAAAAGGAAACAGTGCAAAAATGGAAACAGACACAGAACTAAAGATGTCTGTGAGGGACTAAGGCAAGCTTGCACAGAAACAGAAAGATTCCAGATGAAAACTAAGTTTCAATTAACAACAGGTATGAAAGGTAACAAGAAAATATTATAGATGCTCTATTTATACAAAATTATAGAATCATTGAATGGTTTGGGTTTGAAGGGATCTTTAAAAATCATCTAGTCCAACCGCCCCTGCCATGGACAGGGACACCTTTCAGTAATCAGGTTGCTCAAAGTCCCATCCAGCCTGATTTTGAACACTTCAGGGAAGGGGAATCCACAACTCCTCTGGACAACGTGTTCCCCTGTCTCACCACTCTCATTGTAAAAAATTTCTTATGTCCAATCTAAATTTAGTGTCTTTCAGTTTAAAACTGTTATGCCTTGTTCTGTCACCACAGACCTTGGTAAAAAGTCTTTGTCTTCTTTATAAGCCCTCTTGAAGTATTGAAAGGCCACAATGAGTCTTCCCTGGAATTTTGTTGTCTTCAGGCTGAGGAACCCCAACTCTCTCAGCCTTTTCTCATAGGAGAGGTGTTCCAGCTGTCTGATCATTTTCATGGATCTCCTCTGGGTTCACTCTTGGGTGGTCCCATAAGACCATGTCTTTCTTGTATGGGTAGCCCCAGAACTATATGCAGTACACCATGAAAGAAAGAAGAGTGGAAAGGGAGAATCACCACACTCAACCATCTTTTGAAGCAGCCCAGGATACAATTGGCTTTCTGGGCTGCAAGTGTGCATTGCTGGCCCATTTCCAATTTTTCATCCACCAGTACCCCCAAGTCCTTCTCTGTAGAGCTGCTGTCAATCCTTTCATCCCTCAGTCTGTATTGATATTGGGTGCAGGTTCTTGCACTTGGTCTTGTTGCACTTCATGAGGTTCACATGGGCCCACTCCTCAAGCCTGTCAAGTTCCCTCTGGGTAGCATCCCTTCTCTCTAATGAATCAACTGCACTATTCAGGCTGGTGTCATCTCCTAGCTTGCTGAGGATGTGCTCAGTCCCTGTGTCTATGTCATTGATGAACATAGCGAATGTTATTAATCCTAGTATGAACCTTTGAGAGACATCACACATCTCTGGTTTCCACTTGAATATTGAGTTGTTGACTGTAATTATTTGGATGCCTCCATCCATTGAATTCCTTATCCATCTAACAGATCATCCTTTAAACCCATACTCTTCAATTGAGGGGCAAGAATGTTTGGAAGGACCATATCAAAGGCCTTATAGAAGACCAGGTAGATGACATCTGCAGCTTGTCCACTGATACACTCCTTCCATAATAGAAAGCTACTAGATTAGTCAGGTGCAATTTACCCTTGGTGAAGCCATTTTGGCTGTCTGTAATTACCTCCCTGCCGTCCATATTTTTTTTACATGTTTTTCAGGAGGATTTGCTCCATGATCTTACCAGGCACAGAGGTCAGGCTGATTGGCTTCGATACCTTAACTATTGCTCTGCATCATTTAACTTATATTTACTTCCAACCTGCTGGCATAGTGTCTTTGCAATGATTTTACACTTGATTATGTTTTTTAAGTTGTTTGCTCACTCTTCATCCTTTTGAGTGTACATCTAATATTTTATTTTTCCAATAATAAGCTGCCTCTTTTAATATTTATTCTTTATTTTAGCTTAAATTTTTCACTCAAATCTTTGCTGAAGTCTCTGGGTTTTTTTTTGTTTTTGTTTTTTTGTTTGTTTGTTTGTTTTTTTGTTTTGTTTTGGTTTGGTTTTTTGTTTTTTGTTTTTGTTTTTTTTTTCTGACTAGAGCAATATGCTTTTTAAACCTACTATTTTAAACTTACTATTCTCTTTACCTTAATTTAAAAAACACATCAATTGATGGAAGAGTATATTTTAGACTCATTTTTAGCTTAAGAAAAGACTACGTTGTGTATGCAATGCACAAAAATTTTGTAGATTGTGTTTTGCCTCCAATAGCAACAGAATTCAAGATCCTTTTTTATTATCCCTGAAACATCTACTCCACTCTTAATTTTTGGTTCCTAAAGTACTTTTCTCTGCTCATGCAAAAACAGAACAAAGCAAAAATTGCTTCTGTATGCAACAAGGAAGTATATAAAGAATAGTGTTACACTCTGAGAGGATGCATTTTACTTAAAATATTTTATTTTCAACTTTTATAAACTACCACCAGCCATCATACAATACTTTATCATATTTTACTTATCTCCCCAAATTAAAAGAGGAAATCTTAACAGCTGAAGTATTATCATAGGAAAAGTAATGTATTTTGAGTAGCAGTAAAATTTTACTGAAACCTAGCAAACATCTTCTGACGTTATTATCCAAACACTTGGAAAGTAAAACCTGTAAATTTGGCATCATACAGTATTATGCATGCAATCTGGGTGAGATCTGGTCAGTTTAAGACTCATCCGAGAACATATTTTTCATTCTTTTACTTGAATATTTTAATATCATGATTATTTCTGTTTTTCAAAATACAAGTGGCATTCTCTTTCATTCATTAGCTCTCCCTGACTTCTATTTCTCCTTTCTGCAGTCTGATTATTTTCCATCTCTCCTTCATGTCTTGGGAGAAACATTAAGTTTATGAAAATTCATTCTTACCTCCCTTGGTTAATCTATCTTATATAAAAGTTATTCTCTGTCCCAGCTTCCCATATAATTTCTGTCAGCAGGGCATTGGAGTGTAGTGTCTATAATTCCAGTCTCCACACTATTTATAGAAACACATTATGGCACCTTTTTCCCTCCCTTGGTATCTGACATGCATAGTGATATAAATATCTTGGCTTCAAAACCATGTTTAAGCTCCTCCTTCTGATACCAGGCTCTGCTTCTCTCAGCACTTCCTCCTGCAGGCTAGGTGATCAGCCAGCTGACTAAAGACTTTTGTATTAATCCAGTGATGTGATAAATGGGTTTGGCCTCAAAAAGACCTATTCATCTCACACACTTACTGAAATTTGAAGATTGGTTAATAAGCTGCAATTCCAGTGCAGATATTTTTAAAGAACATTAGACTAAATATTGCTATTCTCTTTGTGAAAACCAATATGAAAGTGGTCATAGGGAAAAGGCTCTCATTTTGAAATAAGAGAGTAATGAACACTTAGCAAACATAACTATGTTCTCTGTTGGTAGTAGCTTCCATGGCAGTAACATGGCATCCCCAGGTGATTTGTAACATCAGCCAGTGATACAAAGGACAGACAACATCAGTGGCTCATCTTAGAAAACTTACAAAAAATTGAAGAGTATAATATTTAAATAAAGGTAATTTTCAAACCTCTGTCTTAATTAAATCTCAGTTTCATTAATCGGTCTTTAAAGTAGCTGTGTGATCCAGAGAAACTTGCATCTACAGCACAAAGGGCTCTCTCAATAGAGGAGACCACTTATAATACACAGCTCTTGAACCCTGGTCTTATCTAAAGCAGGCACTGTTCCCCTGTGGCTTTATGACAAAATTGTTATGTTTGCAGGGTGGTCACATTTCACAAAAAATTTTTCATTACATTACAGATTACATCTGTAGCTATCACTGATGAGAACTAAATATAAAGAGGAAAGCAAAAGCTCTTTCTATCCCATCCAGTAATTTGCTCTTCTAGTGTTTAACTCTTCCAGTGCATTTTCTAGTTATTCAAAAACATTCAATTATTCAAAAAAATAGTAACAATTTGTTTGAGACCTTACAAGAAAGTTATGTTTTGAAAAGTCAAGAAGTCAGTGACCAAAAATAGGAAGTTGTAACATTGGTTTTTTTGAAGCATAAAAAACCCCTATCCCTTTTTATAGTCAAAAAATACTGGCACAGGGTGCTGAGAAATGAGAGCTGGCAGGACATACACTATTAAACCTGCCAGCTAGCAGAAACCTTTGGCCTAGCAATTAAGTTGAGGTGTGACAAAAGCATAGATCAGATTGCATTTAACTGATAGAGGTTATTATCTACCATTTCAGTTATAATATTAAAAAAGTATTCTACCTTTAATAAGAAATGATAAATGAAATGTAAATTTAAAAACTAATGTAACAAAATCTAAGAGAAACCCCACTTGCTTCAGCTGATATATAAGAAGCAGTTGTTTACCCCTCATAGAAGTTATCTACAATTAGCTGTAGTTGATGCAATGCTATTCATTTAATAGTTGTTTATCTTGAAAAGAAATTTAATGAATTTTTTTTTAAATGTTGACTACACTTAAGCAACACACTGCAAATTTATTTATTCATTTGTAATTATAATCAAACCACATGCAAAAAAAAAACAAAAAAAAAACAAAAAAACA